>JANHGN010017380.1:59256-86097 GCA_024605025.1 Megaceryle maxima
GGGCTTGGGACAGCTGCGTGGGGGGCGAGTGGGCTCTTGTTATGATACTTTCCCCTCGTTCACATAAAGAGATTTTTAAAAAAGGTGGGGGGGGGGGGGGGGGGGGGGGGGGGGTACTGGGTGGACCCTTGATATAATGATAGAACATAAAGTAGTGAAAGGGGAAAGTATAAATAAAACCCAGGCTATAAGGACTGAGTGACATAGATGGTATATAGCCCTAAGGTTCAGCTGGGGAATATACTTGTAATTGTTGATATTATCTGGTTATGACATTCAAAGTCAGAAGGATCATCGCGAACTACTAAGTAGGAAAATTAGAATATTTAAAGGAATGAACCAAAGCCATTCCAGAAAAACTATTATATTTCTGACTGCAGTGTAGATCCATCTAATAGATGATGGTTGTTACAACAGCCTTGCCCTGATCCTGATAATAGCTGTATCTTTGGGGTCTTAAAACCAGCTGACTTAGTTAGAAAGGAGAAAATCAAGCAGGTGGGGAAATCTCTGCAAGATTACAGTACATGGGAATCTCCAGGAAGCTTTGACAGCCCCAGGAAAGACTTTCCCTAGCTCTAATTGAGCTAACCTCAAATGGAGAGATGCTGCAAAGTGCATCAGGGGAGAAGAAATAAAAGGTAACTTTGAGGAGGGGAAAGGAGTACACGAGGGAAATCATGATAATCCACTCCTGGGGGCTGGAAGACTGAGATTCATGCCGTTTAATACAGAAGGGGCAAAGTCTAGCCTTTTATCAGAAAGCTTCAAATGCATGACAGCTTTTAACAGAAGACAGCAAAGTCTAAAGAAAGAAAAGAAAGAACTCAACCTACCAGTCACTGAATTTAAACTAACTAAACTCTGGTGAACCCTGTTAGAGAATCTGTACTTAAAAAGGAAACCAGGGGACCCCAGGCCTCAGGAACTCTTGACTCAAGGAGGAGGAGCAGGTATTTATAATACTGCAACGCCTCTACATGAAAACTTTGAGTCTAGCAGAAGACACTTTCTGACAGCATCAGTTGGAAGGAAGTGTATTTGCTTTAATTTGTGCAGTGTAACCTCCTCCACACTCAAACCACAGAAGCTCTGAGCCTAATTCAGCTTTATGAACAGGAAGCAGTGTTTTACTTTAAGAATGTTAAGTTTTTGGCTAAGGAAATTGTTGGTTCAGTCTTCATTATAACCCAGATGAAAGATAGCACATATGCATAGTATGTAAACTGAGAAGAGTTTGCATATTTGAATACTTTGGACCAGAGTGTTGACACTAAGAGATGATTGGAAGAATAACTTAATATTATCACAAAGGTCTGAAATGCAAATCTTTCAAATCAACAAGATCAAGATGAACAGTGAGCCTAGACTTGAATACTTGCCAGGTTTTCTAATAATATTTTTTTTTTTCTCACTTTAGCACAGTTTTATTTTGGCATCCGTGAAGATTATGAATAGCTAATTCACAGATCTACTGACTTGAAAGACATTTGGACCATAATGACTTTCCAGTTTAATCTCTCATATAAAGCAAGCAAAAGGACATCCCAGTATCAATTCACACTTCAGGTATAACAACTTAACACTAAAAACTTCAGAACCTTTGGACTGTGTAGTCCATGTCTGTCACTATTCAGCCTATGACAGAGGTCATTAGTGTACACTTAGGGAAGCACAGGTATAACAATGCATATATAAAGTGATCCTTTTGATAATATACTTTAAAGACAAGTGTCTTAAAAACGTTGCATCTCTTAAAGTTACAGATAGCAAAAAATCCCCTTGAACAGAAGGAAATTGTTACTTTTGCATGTGCTAAAAAAGTTAAATCTCAGTGGAAAAGCAAACTATGAATTCTGGGAGAGAAAATTCTTTTGGAAAGATAAACCTATCTCCAAATAATAAAGAGAGTATCTTAGGGTCTCAGACATATTTTGCCTTCCTCCTGCAGAGGATCTTGTGTTGCAAAGAGATTTCATTTTTGTAAGGGATGCAGAGCAGATTATAGTGGAAATAAATGAGGGAGGACAACCTGGCAAAGACTGGAGAAAAAGCAGCATCACCAAGTTTTCTTCTCTTGATGACATGGCATTTTGTTTGAGGTCAGTCACAGAGCATGCTCTGACTAAAATTATGACTAAAATGTCAATCATACAAGAAACACAGATTAAACCAGGCCTGGTCTGCTGAAGTCCTACCCTAGACATTGAGATGAAATTTTTTAATGAAACAGCCAGATTGTATGTTCTTACATGTGATCCAGTTATTCAAAGTTTCCTTTATAAAAGTTTATAGAAAAAATACCCAAAACATATTTTGGATATGATTTCTCTCTTCCTATAGTAGATGTCTAAAACAGGTCAGTTGAATCACTCCTTAAAAGTGTAATTATTGTTTTTATCATGAAATATGATTTTCCAAAAATGTAGGCCTCCAAGATGTGGCCATATCTGTCTTCACTCTATATCTGCTGAGATATCCCAGCCTCAGATGCATCTTATCCATTATTTGAACAAAGAATGAGTCTGTAGAGTGAAATGACCGAAAGGAGTCCTGATTCCTGGGTATTCACAGAAATGGTGAGAAGTGCAACATATCACCATAGATACTCCTTTCCACACCCCCGCACCCCCACCCCCAAAAATCCACAAGCTGCTTTTGACCTGATGAAAGGGAGATAATCTCATTGAAGGAGACACTTCTTGTTCTTCCAGGCATATAAGTGGGAGTCAAGGCAGTTTTGGTCTTCATGAGGGATGTGAGGCAAATCAAATATTACTTTCACTGTTGATATTAATGACAAGCAGAAGGATTCAATATAAATACATGTAGTTGCTTTGAAGTTGGAAATTACCTGTTCTTTCTTAGAACAAGTTTTTATGTGATGTACGCCTGAAGTGTCTGAGATGAAATGCCACTATTTGGTTAACTGCAAGGAGCTTGCAGGGATACTAGATTACATGAAGTTCAGACCTAAAGGCAAAACAATTAGCATAGTTGTGCAGTCAGCTGAGCCTTTACAGTTGCTCTTCACACACTCGGTTGGTCTGGAGTCACACATGACCCCAAGGGCTTTGGGCCACAAGGTTCCCAGCACTATAGACAGCGGGAGCCTTGTGGGCAATAGTGAGGAGATATCTGCCTACGTGCCAGGCACAGATCCAGATCATGTTGTACTTTTTACAAGCCCAAAAGTCCCTGAGCACATTGTGGTTTTACTCCAGAAGAATGTGTCTGAGCTGAGAAAATAAGAAGGTTTGTAATTTCAGGTATTCTTCTCTTCTGTCACTATGAAAAAGTCAGAATCAGTGTTAGAACCTAGAAAGAACCAGCTCCTGAAGATACAGGAGGAAGAAAGGAATTTGGTAAACAATTTATCCATAGTCTGGAGTGTCTTAGAAAATTTCAGAGAGGAAAGTGGCTTGGAAGCATCTGAAGGATGTCATTAAGCTGTGTGCCTGGGCTCTTCAGTGAAATAGAATAAGACGAACAGAGGAAAAGCTTTAGGACCTACAATATGGCTGACCATCAACAGTGAGGATAACAGACATGAAGAAGCCTGCACATATCTTTGACCACCAGACAGTGCAAACACCCTTCCCTCTCTCTCAGCAGAAGGGAATCAATGTGGCCCTGGCACCAACGGGAATCTGAGCACAGGCCAGGAAAATACTGTAGTGAGTCTTCTCAGTGATGCAATACCCACCAGCCTGAGATTTAGCCAAGGCTGATGCCTCCAGGTAGATTTACTAGAGAAAACAAAGCCCTAGTGAAGTACAATGAACAAGGAGGATGAAATATTTTAACTGTGTTTAAAAAATACTGCATGGGCTGAAGTTTGTCACCTCGCTAAGGAGCATAAAATTGTTTGGTGCTACAGTTTTGAAAGGAAACATTATCTCACTGATGAGACTGTACCAAAAAACAGAAAGGAATGCTTTCCTTTGGAACACACCACACCAATTGCACAAACCATCTAAAACTTGTCTTTGTTTCTATTTCTTATGTTAAAAGAAATATAATAGAACATTACTGTATTAGGTGACAAAGAAAATAGTATCTTAAGACTCTGGTTATTCTACAGGTATTACTTTGTGCCTTTCCAGTGGCAATGAATGTTTCATAGATTGACAGCCAGTTCAACAGACTGGAAGCTGCCTGTGATTGAGAAGTAGGCCAGTTTCAGAGAACTAATTAAATCATAGACAGATTGGACTGAGACTTAAATTTTTCCAGATCCCATCAGCAGTCTTAAGGTTCATCACAGATGTGGCCAGATCAGATTGTAAGCAAAGCTGCATCTAGTTCAGGAGGTGAAAAATTAATTGAGACAAAAGGGGAACTTTGGCTGCAGTCATTAGCTAAAGTAAAAATTAACTTAAAGCTGAAAAAATAAAAGTTTAGGTTAGATACTAGGGAAAATGTTCCAACCAGAAAGATAATGAGGCATGGAGGCATGCTGCCTGGGAAAGTTGTAGAGTATCTGCCATCAGAAGTTTTCAAGATAAAAAATAATCTTTTTTTTTCAAAAGTGACACAATAATCCTTACTCTGCTTTGGGGCAGGAGGTAGATGGAATCATGTCTTCTCTCCTTACTTGTGTAGCACAACTCCCATATGTCCCATATTCACAAGCTGTCTCTGTCCTTGGACCTTGTAAGAGTGCAATTTTTACACCAGTTGGGGGATTGGTTTAACATGTTCATGACTCATGTGCTCATGTCTTTAACTCCTCAGCAGCTTCCTGCTGGTGACAACCAAGTTCAGAGTCAGAGTGCACTATCCAGTCTCAATTAAACAGGCTACTGAGCATGCCTGAAGGTTGCAGTGCAAGGATTTTGCTGCAAAGTCCTCTATACTGCTTAAGTGCATGGGAAGCGAGCAGGCTGACATTTGAAAACCTGAAACTGCAGATCTTATTGATCTCTTGAAGCTATTAAATGATTGAAGTGCAGTACCCCTGACAAATTGAACAATGTTGCCAGTTGTAACATGGAGCAGCTCTGTTGACTTTGTTGCTAATTTATCACAGTCTAGGATTTGACCCACTGAATCCTGAATTAAATTTTTATGTATTCGTGAAGTATTTATACTCTAAGAAATTTTTTTTGTTCACCTGATTTAGGATGGATAAAAGGAATATTTCAGTATTTTCCAGGGTCAACGCAGAGGGGCCTTGAATGATGAAAGATGCAGTAGTTTTTGAATGGAATTAAAAATCAGGGTAAAAAGGAAAGAGTGTAATTTAGGCTAAATATATTTTCTATCAATTATATGAATAATATTTTTTTTCACAATCTCATGACAAAACATAATGCTGTTTTAGAAGATGTTATAGCATTCTTTATCTCTCTTTAAGAAAGAGTTATTAATTTTGAAAAAAAAATCTTTCTGAATTTCTTTGCATTTTGTATGAGTCATAAAATCTCCAAGGAGTTATTTGAATTTCAATACTGTCTAAAACTTTTATTAAAATATACTCTAGCCCTGCTTCAGTAATAAACATGAAGATAGGGCCCTTATTTCTAAAAACTGAAATATCTCATTTATTTCAGATTTTCCTTAAGTATACTTCTGATTAAATAATTGCTGGATAACAGTATTAGCAATTTGTCTGTAATAGGGAAAATTTCCTACTCATGTTTCTGCAATTTATGCTTTTGCTTATGTGTTTTATGAGTATTTATTAACGATGACACTTTGAGTTAATAACGTAAAATACCTACTAGTTTCATAATCATCACTGCAGTGCAGAAGGCATTAGAGTTAGAGAAGATCTGCATTGATGACATCAACAGATTTACTGCATTTGTTTCCTTATGCAAATATTCCCACAACATACATTATGTTATAATCTTAGATATTATACTGCCTATATATGAGGGTATCAAAGCCTATGAAGAGTAGACTTTAAAGTTGACAGTGGAAGTTGTGTGGTTCCTTCCTTTCTTGTTTCTCTGTTGTCCTAATATTAGAGTTCACTTAATGTTGGTTTTTGTAGACACATATACTTCTGCACAAGCCTTACACTAAGAGGTGGGACTGCTAATGATCTTTACATAACAAACTACATTGCTATCTATATTGAAGATGATGCAGCATGCTGCTGCTCCTAGAGCAAAGCAGGAGCTGAATAGACACTCATAATGAGTCTGTGCATGAATTAAGCAGAGACTTGTCATGCATTCTCTCCCTGCATACACACATGATCTGCCTCTGTATGGCAGAGATTACTTCTCTCTTGCAGGACAACTTTTGTTTGCTCCTGAAATCTGTCAATTTTTTCCTCTCTTTCCCAAGAGAAACATGTTGCACTCTGCTCTTACAGCCTCTGCTTCACCTCACAAAGGGAGTAGTGGAAGCTGTGTTTTGCTGGCAGATGTCTAGGATGCCTCTAGGGAGGTAGATATTTGCACTGCGGAGGGCTATGTTGTAAGATCCAGGGGTAGAGATCCCTGAATGATGTTCAGGTCACTTAGAGAAGAAGAATGTTGTAAGGACCCTGAAAGATCTTGATCTTCCAAATCAGGATCAACTTCACTTGTGTCTTATGTAACTCCTGCCTTGGCTAGTTAGTTTTTAAATACCTTTGGTGATAGGACATCAGAATAAACAGCAGATTATTATGTTGCTTCACTCTCCTTACTATTGAGAGTTTTTCCTGAGGTCTAGTCTACTGTAAGATAATTTCAACCTGTTACTTACCTGTGATAAATCTTTTTTTTTTTTTTTTTTTTTCACACCTCTAATTCTTCTTGTTGATATTCTCTGAACTCTATCTCAGTGATTTATATATCTTCTTAAAACACAATGTTCATAACTGGGCACCATACCCCAAATGTGTCCCTACTACTGTTGAGAATAATATTTACATTCCAAATCTTGCAAATATTCCTATTTATTAATCCTAGCAGGTAAATTCCCTTTTTAAGAACAATATGATACCATGGTGATGACTCATGCTCTACTTCTGACTTTCTGTAGCCTTAGAACTGATACCTGACCTGTTGCTCATGTTCCCATATTTGTGGTAAAACCTATGTGAATAATTTTATGGTGAATCTGCTTTCTTTCAAGGGTTATTTTGGGAGCCAGAACCTGACAATATTAAAGTAGCTGATCTAAGAAAAAAATAGCTTTCTGGAACTTAGAAGACAAGATAATCAAGCTATCAATAAGTCCCTGTCCTCTCTGGCAAACAGTGAATTGCACATCAAAATAAAAAATAATACATAATAGTAGTCAGCAATCAGCAATCAATTTTAGAACAATTCCTTTAAGTCAGGTACAATCAGGACAACTTTCATAGGATATTTCATATAACTCTGCATAATTTTGCAGAATAATATGTCTTAATTAAACATGGAGTGTATCTGGAATTGATACAGATGGAGCATGCATTCACATTAATCTTATTGAAAGAGTTTAAATTTTATTTTGGGAAAAGTGCAGTACAGAGAGTTCCAGTCACATCTTGAAGTCCTGTTACTGCTGTCATGGAAGTTTTGCTTGAGAAAGGACTATAGGATTCAAGACCTGCATTTCAAGTGGATTCTTTTATTAATAAATAAACATAGGTGAATAAACACATGCAAAAGACTTTTGGCAGGGATAATAATGGAAACAAATAGAAAAAAATATTGAATGGATTAGCACACTTAATCGGTCTTAGGTTGCCTAATGTACAATTAGCCTAGTGTTTAATCCCCCTCGATCCATTTGTTTTTACAGCTCTTACTCTCTAAAGATAAACACAGATGATTCCAAATGTATTTTTGTTTTTGAAACTACTTATATTAGTATCACATTGTAATCATTGGCATGGAAACTGTGTTACAAATGAGAATGGATGAAAATGGGACATGCTAGAGCACCTATTACTTGGTCCTTTAAAAAAATGCTGCAGAAAAACTTGAAGCACTCTAAAAGAGGACTGTGATGACTCCTGATGATTAAATATAGATAACTCCACATGGAAGCTGTTTGTTAAGGTCTTAGGAACACACTGTTGACCATCCAGTAAGTGACAGTACAGTGTTAGTGTCTGCTGACTGTAATCAGAAAGTGTATCTTGGGTACTTAACTTCGCATGATCTAAGTTCAAGAGAAACCATACTAGAGGAGTATCTGGGACTGCTAATTACTGAATGTGTGTATTACCAGTGGAGGGAAAAAGCATCAAACTGCATCCTAGTGGTTGCCTAAATGTGCCTCTCTGTGTCTTTCTATCCCTTCGTAAAAAAGTTCTCTCTCACATGGAGACCAACCTTCCCCTTTACTCAGTACATCCAAGTAGTGTTTATTTAGCAGTCCCAGTGTGACCAAGTTAGACAGAAGGTGGAGGACAGGGACTGCTATCATGCATAGTGATGACTTGTACTCTGGTAGTCACACCAGTTAAATCTTCAAAGCAGATGCTTACCTGTTGAGTGGGAATTGAAGGCTTGGAACTTAATGGCCAAGAACTAATGATCTGGACTATATGTGTTTTAATTTATTGAGATAAATTAAAACAACAAGTTGATTAGTTGGAAGGCTAGAATGGACTTTTTTGTTGTGATGTGAAGATGCTCAACGAATTGCTACAGATACTTGACTTAATGTTTTGGGGTTTTTTTTCTTCCTTTCTGAGGATTTCTTTTTATGGTGATAATTACTACTTTCATATGCATGAACCTAACAGCTGCAAAGGGTTCTCTAAGGGGCGTTTGGGCAAGTATAACTGTGGCAGTTCCATTAGGACCCCTCTGACATTACCCATGTCCTAACCAGTTTGGGATATATTCTAGACTGGTCAGGGAGTCATTTTGAGTCTTAATAAAGAGGAGAAATTAAACAGGAGAGGCAGAAACTGTGCCTAGGGGGCATGAAGTTCTGGATTCTTGCCTTATGCCACATTCATCAGGCTTAATGTAGGTGAACTCTGTGTGGGTTTGCCAGCAGCAAAGTCAAACTTCGCATTTGAGACTTCCTGATGCATTGCTCTGCAGTTATGATCCTGAAAACATGAGCAGTTTCTGTCTTTTCACAGGCCTGTAACTGGAATACTGAAACGAATAGCAATCCCATAATTGTATCCATCACTCTTGTCTGCAACATTCATTGGTGTATTTTATGCTTGAAGTTGATCTGAAGGCTTCCATTCCACAAACACTCCCAGGGAGCTTTTCTCTGACTTGTAGATAATCAGGCTGCTAGCTGAAGTTAGTGATCATGATAGTCACGTCATACTACACGTGCTAAATGTGTCATGCTAAACACAATAGATGCTAGATAATGCAGATAGACAAACCATCCCTTTGCTCAGTAATGACTGAACCAACCGAAACCATCACCCATGCAGATCCCTCTGGTAAAGGCAAAGCAACAGGTTGTTCAAACTACCTAAGAAATTTTCTTCTGCAATGTCAACGTGGATGTGAGGAGTGACAACTGGTTGGTTGGAGTTGTATGTATTTGCAAACTAGAAATAACCAGAAGCAGGCAAGAAAAAATGTAGCAAATTAGAAGATGATGGGACAAGGACATCACTATGGTTCTGTGAGAGTCCTGAGGGCTCTTTGGGCAAAATGCTAACTGGAGTGAGGCTTGGAGCACAGAACAAAGAAATAGCACAAAGGATTTCTTTAAGGAATGTTGTATTCAAGACAAGTGAAGTCAAGCCATTCATCAGCTGTGTTCATCTTTTGGGTATGAATCCAAATGGGCAACTGGAGAAGGTCCAAAGGAAAACAGTAAGAATAACAAGACTCTAAAAAAACGCACATGATTATAAGAAAAGGACTTATTTAATTGAGTCAAGAGTAGAAGACTGAGGGGAACATTACATAAATGAACGTTAAAAAAGCCAAAATCTAATCCCTTTGCTATATAAAAGTCTACAATGGAAAGTACTAAATTGCTTCAAATTTCTATAGCAGAAAGGACAAGTGAGATAGACTTGGTGGCAAAAGGTGGTATTTAGTTGAACTTTTGGAGACTTTCTGTGCATAAGAGCAGGGAAGAACAGGCATGTGCTGTTGCAGGAAGCTGTGAAATCTCTGTTGTTGCAGTTTTTAAGGAAATAATTCAGTAAGTATTAGTTAATAAAAACTTAGACATTGTTTATGCCATCTTTCGAGGGGGAGATGGATCAGATTAAATCCTTACTGGTGTCATTATCTGTGGAACTATGAATGCTGCATTCAGGAAAATGGAACGTTGTGTACAATCTTTGAAAATGAAGAAGCTTACATAAAAAAAAAAAAAAAAAGGCCTCTTTCTATCCATTTCTACCCTAATGGATACTGCATCCTTTCAGGGTAAGTTCTAATTGGGACCTTGTGCCCTTTCCAGGAAATCACAGGAACTAAGAGACTCTATTATTCTCTGCAGCCGCTCCCTGGACATTGATTTAAGGTATCTAGGTCTAAATGGAGCTATTTGCTTCCTTCCTTAAAACTGGTGAATGTGGAATAGACAAGCCTATTGAAAGGAATATGCAGAGACTTGACTACACCTTCTTACCTACTGGCCAAAATACCTATTTCAGTGTCATTTTAGGGATCTGTAACATCTCCCACAGAGAAGCAGATAACAGGGTATTATTTGGTCTCCTCACCCCCTGATGCTGCAACTGGAAGTTCCAATTACATTTTATGCTTTGGCCAAGAAACCTGGTCTTCAGATCATCTCCCAGCTCTCAGGAGATGGTGTTGCTTCCAAACTAGATTCTTTTTCCTTTCTTCATACTGATTACTGCCAATAGGAGTATGTTGATCTGAGCTTGATGCTCAACGTATTGTCATAGATCTCTAAGCTTTGTCTTAGATATCTGCTTCTGGTAAAAATCTTGGTCAGGTCAACTGATATAATTGAGAAATTCACAGTCCTAAGAAATCTCAAAAATGTCAATGAAACAATAAAAAGAGATAAAATCTTTCCTTATTATTCAGATGCTCTAATGCTGTTGAAGTGCCTGATATTTTCAACAGTCTCAAATGCTCTCTGAAACTGTTAAAATAAAGACACCTTTCCCACAATTTCCTTCTCTGCCTTTCACAAATGATGGTTCATTTAACCTCCTTCTCCCCTCTTTGTTTGCTTAGAGGATCAAAGCTTTTTTTATTTATTTCTTTTTCCTCTCAAACAGTTTCTGGAGTGTTAAAAAGCACCATCAGTATACTGAGTTTACATTACAAACAAGTTAAAATTCCCAGTCTGTCAGAGCTTTTCTCCTAGGATACCAAGGAAAGCAAAGTTCAGCTAAACTGCACAATTAATTGGAGATCACTTCTGAGTGAAGAAGAAAAGGTT
Source organism: Megaceryle maxima (assembly GCA_024605025.1). NCBI lineage: Eukaryota > Metazoa > Chordata > Aves > Coraciiformes > Cerylidae > Megaceryle > Megaceryle maxima. The sequence continues at coordinate 70,552 of JANHGN010017380.1, forward strand.
GTTTTAAGAGGAGCTATTCTCTTCTTGGAGATTTAAAGACCACTTCACAAAGCAAAATTATTATTCTCTGAAAGTTATCTCACTTTATTTGTATTCCTGGAGCTACCCCATTAGGTCATCTTCCCTTTTCACCCATAAAATCATCTTAATGAATCAACTGTGGGATTAGCCATATGTAAATACATCCTTATTGACAGCCACATTGACAAGTGAAAGGATGAAAAAGGGCATGGACTGCATGTTACTTTTGCTAGAACAGCAGTCACTTTTGTTCTGCTTTCAAGACCCTGAGGCAGACAGCTGATTTCTTGGTTATGAAGAAAATGCTCTTTTTCAAGGTAAACGTATCCTTCAATAATAAGATAAAGAAGAGCATGCTGGATGGTTTAAGAGTATTTGGCTGAAACAGACTTCAGTGTTGATTTATCATTCTCACACAGACAATTGCCACCTTTTCCTCAAATTCTGAGAGCAAATACTAGCCTGACAATTCAGCCTAGAGCATCAGTTCCATGTAAGCTTGCAACTTTATAAGAAAATGCACTGTCTGTTGATCTCCGTGTCTGTTATTGTCAGGGCTCTTCTGAAGCCCTGATGGTTGCAAAGAAGAAAGTGAGCAAACACAATTAAGAAAGCCCAACGGACTACACTGAGAACAGCTGCAAGGTAGATCTGACAAGTGTACTTCAGTGTGTTCTTATAGTGTCCTGAAAAAAAATGCTAAGATTTCTATAAACCTTGTAAATTTTCTACTAAAATGTCATTCTGTGGTAGCACTTTGTGGACAACTATTTCATAATGAAGAAAAGCAGACCCGTATTACTGTCTACAGCATTGTAAGGTATCTTTTTCAAACAATTTTGCTGAAGTTTAATCCAATATTACCACATTGATGTTCCATGAGGGTGGTTTTTTTCCCCTGCTTTTTACAAGGCAGAGTTAAATGCTGGTTAAATCCACCTGTTATAAGGTAAAATCAAGATCTTTCATCTGTTGTACATTGAAACATCTGGAATCTTTTACAGCATAATCAAATTAGGTATGAGCTGACATGGAGTGAAGATGTCTTTTCTGACTGAATGAACATTAGTAAAAGTGCCATTACAAATCTGTGATGAAAAACTAAAAAGTCTATGGTCATATTCTCAACTGGTGACACTTGACATGTGAATACATAAATAATCTCTCCAGAAATTATAAAAAATGAGTTTTTTTGAAAACTCCCTCCTTATGGCAAAATCAATTATATTTTTGCATACAATATAGATTTTTAAATGTAATTGCAGATAATTTTTTAAAATTTCTTAACTGTATGAGCTGATGAAAGCAATCAAACCGTTTTAACACCTCAGAATTGAACTCAGCCTGTCTTACAGCACATCATCTTTATCTTTCTCTTTGCCTTCATCCCTTTGCTGTTTATCTGTTTTCTCTTCTCACAAAAATACAGAGAAGTAAGGAAAAAAAAAAAAAGATAATAATTCTATGAGTTCTGGAAACATCCCCTGAATTTGCTTCTTGATTTTTATCAGATTTCTGGCTATGTCATTCTAACAGCAGGGCAGACAATTTGTAATTGGGCATCACAAATGTAATATTTTCAAACACTAGCAGAACAATGTATTCTCATGCTTTCCTAGTAATTTCTTCACTTGATAGTGCAACCACTGTGAAAAAGTTAATAATAACAATATAAAAATATAGTAATTCTAAAACAATACAGAAATTGCTATAGTAAGTATTGGATCAAAGCATGGCTCAGCCAAAGACATCCTATAAAACATGCATGTAGAAGTGTTCACTCAAGCACAGTGGCAAGTATCCCATCAGGAAGGCACGGCCCATGCAAGCTAGAGCCTGTATGGGATCTAAGGAGTCTTAATCACAGATACATTATATAAAAAAGACAACTGTCCTGATGCTGCGAGCTGTACACTAAAATGATCAAGAACTGCAATGCATACCCTACATAAGATAGCCAAGGTCAGCAAGGTCAGGAATGGTCTGTGAGCCTCCCAGACAGCCCACTAGCTTTCTGTAGGGCTCCTTTCCTTGACAGGAGTGTATCTAGCCCTCAAGATTCCTTTATTCCCATAGCAGAGGACTGAGGTTCCCTCACAGCTTCTGCACCATCTGAGCCCTGATACTGCATGTCAGTGGAGCAGGAACCCACACCACTGATGAAACAACATTTAGGGATTTTTAGGGATGAAAAATGTTAGGAAAAAAATTAGGGGTAAATTTTAAGAATTTAGGTATGAAACAGTATTTTGTAATATTTTCAAACACTTTTCAAATGGTGTCCCATCCTTTACTTTGTATGTTGGTGTAATGGTCATTGGAATGACCATACAATATTCAATGATTGTCGAGAACCACTTATGTCCCTGAGTGCTAGAGTCATCTGACATGCTAGTTTTGTTGGAAGAGGTTTACAGAGTTAAATCAAGAACAGGCAGCCCCTTGTTGGCCAGTTATCTCAATCAGACTCTGCAGGGCTAATTCCAGAGAAGACTCCCAGTGCTGCCAACTCTCAGACTCGGTAAATTGCCTGCAGCATCCTCCTTTGCTGACTGCAAGGTAACATCTCAGTCACCCTAACAACATGTGCATTTGATGACCAGCCACCACAAACCAGTGAGGCTGAGGCTTTGCAGAGCTGCAGATTATGCAGTTATAAAGTTATTTTAATCTCTCCAGATGCAGCATTTAGATAACACAAAAATTGTCCCTGATTTGAGTATGGACTCACTAGTGGAGTTTCCATGGGAATGGAGGCTAGTGCATGAGTCTTACTCTATTTCTCAGTTGAGGTTGCATTCAGTTGTTACATCCTGCAGACTTTCTTTTTACTCTGTTTTCCACCAGCATGTTATCTTCTAGACAAAATTTTTTTACAGTTTTCATGTTCTCTTCAGCTCCTTCCTCCTGGCTGGCCCTGGCCCTGCCTTCTCTGTACCAGTGGGAGGTGATGTACCCATACTACCCACCTCCTTTGCTCCCATTTCCTTGTTTTAGTAGTGCCTGCCTTCAGCCTTTGTCCGTGCTTTTCCACTGATTTCATCTCAGTCCCAACCCTTTCATTTTATTTCCCTATTTTATTCTTCCCTATGTCTTCTCCTCAAGCACCTCTCATTTTCTCAAAAGCAGTCCTGCATATTCTATCTTCCCTTCACAGCACCCTTGCTCTCAGGTACCTTGTTCCTTAAGGAGTACTCTAAGCTAACACATTTATACTTCTCAAGAATACCTTACTTATAACACACTAATTCTACTAATATAGTTCCGACCTATTAATTTACTGACTTTGTGGTCACCCACTGAACTTTTGACTTCATTCTCCCTTGTGTGCACTTGTTTGGTTTTCCTTTGGAATCTCACTATCTCTCTGTTGACTTCCTAAGAGACCCCATCAATCTGCTTCTGCCTTCTTTGTTTTTACTGTACTATCTCTGGATGTTTCCCAAAGCCCATGCATGACAAGTTTTCTCTCCCTCCTTTTCTCAAGGATATACATCACTTGTTGATATCTGCTCACTGCATGCTGGTAAGACTTCTGGGACACCAGAATAATGTAATTCTCTTACATTTCACCTTTCCACTTAGTTTCTTTATCTTTCTTATTACTTCAAACTACAATGGAAAAAATAATCTCTATTACATTTCTTCTACTAGGTCACTCTTTACTACATCTCTGATGCTGTTCCCTTCCTTAGTCAGTTAGGATTCCTGAATGCAGTCCTCTGCCTGGATAAATTTTGCAATTACCACTTCTATTATATGCAATATTTTTGCCCTGCTAGTTGGATCACATGATAATTTCTAATCTCTTTAGTGAGAGTCTCTTCTTCACCATCTTCACCTGCTTTACAGTCTCTTCATTCCACAACTGACCTACCATTCTATTTACTTTTCTTCCAGCTTGAATACTCATCAGAGTGTCTTTACTGTTCTTTCTTTTCCTTCCTATCCTATCAAGCTATTTTCTTCTCTTTATGTTTTACATTTTTTATCCTACAGACCTATTTTCCTCAACTTTTTTTTTTTTTTTTTTTTGTGTTCACAATATTTTTTCTTCACTACTCACTTTTGTAATGGAGAATTTCAAGGTTTCATTGCACCAATCAAAAGTCTGCTACAAATTCCCATTTCATCCATGAAATGTTAATCAATCACTCCCTCTGCACATACATTGCTTGATGCATATTTGGTGCATTTTATATACTTGGCCATTGTCCTGTACCCCTTTCTATGTACTGGGAAAGGGAAGTTCAATATCAAGGTCATCAATACTATCAAGGTCACGTCACTTACTAGATTTTAAAATGATCTGAAAGAAGACTGCCTCAGTAATTGGGGTTAAGATTCCTTTGCATGCAGGTAAGTCAGGTCTTAGAAGGTTTGGAAAAGATGCTACACTGTTACTAAGGCTTTCTAGACAGCATGAGGAGCCCATATGTTCCTCTATGAGCAGTACAATTGGTAAATACATAAATGCTTCCATAATCTCATCATGGCTATGAACAATAGCATGATAATAGTTTCAACTTCATAATTTTATATTTGAGAGGGTCAATATAAGATAAAAGCAATATACTTCTACAACATTTGTGTGTATGTGTAGTTTGCTATAGTTCTAGTAAACTCTCTTCTTTTTTACTTTAATAGGTTCATAGCATTTTACCCCCCATGAAAATTTGCTGCATTGCTTTTGAAAGACGGCTAGAAACAAGACCATATATTCCTTGCAGTATTTTTGAAAAACTGAACACCCCTGGAATAAGATGTCCTAAAACCTCATAAGACAATAGATAAACCAGCAAATTCATTTAGGTCACACGTTGGATTGTGGTCTTACTAGAAAAAAAAAGAACCTATTGCACTACTCTGTAAAACACTTCTAACAATGAACCGTGTTTTTGTCTCAGTGGAAATATCTGACAATTGCACTGAGCCTGTTCCCAGACATCACTGTGCCTAGGAGGAATTCCTATTTTTTGTCATTTTACTCCTACTACTAAAATAAACTTATGATTTTCAAGCCAATCTGTATTTTCCTAAAATGAAATGTGTCCCAGATTTCTCTGCCAGTTTAGGGCTAGATTATCACAGTGAAAGATTTAGGAAGATGGTAGCAGCTGAAGACTACGCTCCTTCCCTGACACCTTTGGAGCTCAGATCCATCACTGCCATGCTCTGGACATACAGCAGTGGGTGCAGGGGCAGGCTAAGGGCATCCTTCTGGTCACCCCTTCTCTGGATACTCCTCCACTGAAAATGTAACGCTCCCAGGGATTAAAGCACAACCTTATTCTCCACACTAGTAGAGAGCAAGAAGACAATCTTCTCTTTAGCTCTCTGACCCGGACTACATTCTTGAATAAACTTTAAACCAGCTGTCAGTTTTATATCAACAAGCAGGAAAAAAATAAAAACAACAGTCAATATTACATAATCTTCTTTGAAAGAGTAGCTTACTGTAGTTATACATATTCACACAAACTGTAAGGCTGTCTGATCCTGGAGTGTGCCAAACATCTCTGTGTTATGTAGCATCCTGAGAGTGATAATAAGCCACACATTTTATCAACCAGAAAAATTCATACTGACTGATCAATAGCTATAGCTATAGCACAACAAGTTGGAAGAAACAAGGTGCAGAAATCCTGACAAACATTTTATAGGGCTTTGGAAACAGTTTTCAAAAACTGAACAGAGTCAAGGACTTTCTGCAGGGTGCTGTTGGCAAGTTCAACAGCCTCATAGAAATGATCCCACACTCTGTAAAAGCTTTTGGTTGGATTCTTAGATCACACTGCTAACCCAGACTCTTGGTGGGTACACACTTCATGAGACTCTACTGAATTATTGTAGACCAATAGAGAATTTAAGCCACCAGGTTTAAAGGTAAAATTGCAATTTGGCCTGCACCTAAGTGACATTAGAACCAGCCCATTTAGGTCTTATAGTATTCTATGTGGGACTCTGCGAGCTTCAGAATGATTTACATTCTGTAAGACACTTCCATGGGAGAGTTTTTTGTGTTTGCACAAAACATCCAGATACCTCTTTCTTTAAATGTCAGCACATCTTCTTACACTTTCTTCATGTCCAAATTCAGCTCTACTTATGTAACACAGGCCACTGGACTGAATGAAACCACTATTTGTAATATATCTCTTTTCTTTTGGCTTGCCAGTCAGATTTAGTACTTTGTTTCATTACAATTTAATTAAGTATGAAAACATTAAGTGAATCCAGACATAATGTTTACCCCTGCACCTTTCTTTAGATTCACTCTTTCAGTGATAAAATTAGAATTTTACTCCTAGACAAGTTGTCAACATTTGCCTATAAAACTTTATTTGCAGAAGCTTATAAGTAGGTCATCAGCGCAAGTAACCCAGGCAAGCACCAACAGTGATTAGAAAAGCATCTTGGCTCTGGGACAGAAGTATTTTTTAATGTACATGATATCAATGCCATTTTGCTTGGGTTTAAGTTGCAGAACAGTAAAGGAATTGGTAGATTTTCTATTTTGAAGTGTGTTTTATGTTTTATATATAACACAGGAATCCAGAAATATTAAGAATAGCAGTGGATGGCATCATTCTTTAAATAAAAAGCAACCAGCAGATAAATCACAGAAATTAAAACATTAGATATTCTAGAAGAGGACAAATTAGCTTGCATTAGCCTTCAAGTAATCAGGTTGTCAAAAAGGATTTGCATGGATTATTACTGATTTCACTCAGAGAGAACATTACAAAAGTACAGTTTTTCTATTACCCTAATTGTGAATAAAAGTAGCTTCAAGTGCAACTTTCCTGAATATAATTGAGAAAGTTACATTTCCTGGTAATACTTGCATTTATCAACATAAACAACAGCAGAAGAAATCATAATGATTTAGGTGTATTTGAAGGAAATGAATAAAGTCATTTTCCTAAGATATGTATTTGATCAGGTGGGTTGTGTGCTTTTCAAATGATTTTCATGCATATTTAATCAACGTGAGACATATGCAAACTGAAATAGGTACCAGTCTGTGTCCCAGGCTGTGCTGTTTCACAGTCTTCTGATTTAAAAATCTTTTAAAGCTGAAGTAATTATTTTTAAAATGAGTTAAAATAATCTTCAGCAGGTGGCATAAACCAAGAAAAAGCCAAAGAACTCATAAACTACCATCAGATCTGGAGTTCAGTTCAATGCAGTATTGTTAAGATGTTAATTCTTCAAGAATTGCTTGTTTTTTATCAAGATTGCTGATGTACAGGGATGGATGCGTAAAATGACATAGAAACACTGCGATCACCTAGGGGGGGAAAGCCCCCAAAATCCAACACCACCCCCAGATCCTTCCTACACACTCTCACAGGGATATACTTTCTCACACCTACATGTGTATCTCAGCAGATAGGTGTGCCTGACACACACAACTGAAAGATTTGTACCCACACACCTTTAGGTCTAGACAGAGTTAGATAAACACTGTCTAGGAATAAAAACACATTCCTATGAAGTTCTACATATAAGAATACATCTTATGCATCCAAGTAAACACAAGCATAAATATACACACATACACACCCAGAGACACAGGAACATAGGCAAGGCATATACACAGGCACAAACAACTCTAGAAGGACACAAATATACCTATACATCTGGATGCATACTCACATGGACAGAAAGATATACAGGCATATATGAGGGAAAGTTTACATTGACTCTATCACCCCTGATAATTTCTTCTTTCTTTTTGAAGCCTTTCAATTTTAGGATCCTGGAGTGAGCCAGGTCCCTGCAGGGGAGATACCTCAGGAGGAGCAAAGCACTTCCAATTTCTTTAAGGTTTCCACCTCTCTCCCCCTCTCTCCTAGAAGTAGATCCAGTGAGATGAGCTGCGTACCCAGCACGGCTTTCTCAGATGCTGCCTTGGCACTTTCCACCCCAGCTTAAGGAAGGGTGTAGGACTGTAAGCTTAAAATCTCCTCCCTTCACCCTCAAAGCCTGTCTCTGCAGAAGCAGCAACCTCTGGGCAACATCTGGACATAGCTGCTTTACGCTGGGTGAGCCAGCCACTTTCTGTCTACCTCTCCTCTTCCATCTGTGGACTAGAAGGGACCCCTGCACCCTACCTGTCTTCTGAAGGACTGAAAGCCTTTGTCTTCCCCCCCCCCCCCCCCCCCCCCGTATATCCCCCTGCTTCTCCTGGCGCCTGAGTCTCATCAGCAAACCTCTTTGCAAATCGCCACTCTAAACTTTTTCCCCCGGCTGCACAACCTACAATCCCCCGGGAAGCGGCTGCATCTCGCCGGGAGGGCGGGATGGGGGTACGGGTTGCAGGGACCCGGGATGCAGGGATCAAGGCTGCAGGGTGTGGGATGCGAGGGCTGGGATGAGAGGACTGGGATGTCGGGTGCAGGGGTGTGAGGATCGGGATGCATGGATCCGAGACGCAGGGTGCAGGAACTGGGATGTGGGATGCAGGGACCAGGACACGGGATACCATGCTCGGCTCCTTACCGTGCAATGAAGGTAATTCCTGGCGAGGGTCTCCAGCTGCTCCCGAGCATCGCGGGCCTCCCGATGTGCTCGTTAAACATCCTCCGGGGAGTCTCACTCCCCAAACTTGTGTGAGCTGCTTCCTCTGGGAACAGTCACGCTTTCTCCCCCCAACCTTGGATCTGATCCCGATGGAAACTTATAAAGGCCTCCTAAGCAGTCAGAGGTAAGTAAGGCTGTGAGGGAGGAGGAGGAGAAGGGGGCAATGGGAGGGAGAGACTGCGATCACCAAGCAATGATCCCCTTCCCTTCCCCTCTTCTTTGGAGAACCCGCTTCCCATTCCTCTGAGCAACTTTGAATCTCCTCGGCCTGGCAGCGCCTGGTAACAGCGCTGGTAACTGGGGTTCCCTTTCGCAGCCTGGCATCTTTCTAGATTTCGTCTCCTTTTCGGGCAAAGGGGATTGGTGCAAAGCTTTAAATTAGGAGGCGACCGAGAGTTGCAAAGAGAAGGAGTGGGAGCCGGCTGGCATTTGCAAGCTGCCTCTCCCGGCACTCCGGGCGTGAGATAGCTCTGCAGCCGGCGCTGCGCGGAGGGGCTGGCTGAGGCTTGTTCCTACCATTTATTAATTGACAGCATTTCTAGTTCTAACTTTGAAGCTGGCTACTGCTCTTGGCACGGCCGGCAGCGGAGCTGTGTCAGGGACGGAGGCGAGCCACTGTCCCCATTCTGCGGGGCTCCCCGCGGCTGTTTAACTGCGCCGGCAGCGCGGGCAGGAGCGCAGCCCCGTCCCGGGGGGATGACACGAAGGGTGGGTAGGGGAGGGGGGGACGGGACACGGGGACGCTGCTGTCGCCTGGCAACCCCGCATCCTGCCCCAAGCATCCCTCCCCCAGCGCCCTGATTGGACGGGTGCGGCGGGGGGGACGACGACGGGGGACGGGAACGGACGGACGCGCCCTCCGAGGATGCTGCGCTCTGGCGCTGCGACTTGTCGCATCCTCAAAAAGCCGGGAGCAGGCAGGGGCGGCTGAGAGCAGACGGAAGAACCGAGGCAGTTTAGGGCGTTGTATCACCGTCCTCCTGCCTTCTCTTTTCCAGATGGCTTGATAAATTTGCTTCTACTCTACTATTTCTACTCTATAGTTTTCCTAGGAAAAGAATGTATTTTTGTATTTCTGTATATATATCTCGATAGAAAATATACAAATATATATGTTCAAATATAGATGTATATAAGTAAACTTAAATTTTATATACATGCTATCTCTATTACCTATATTATTTACATTATCTCTCTTATGTTCTAACTCTCCCTTATGGGAAGACACAAGAAAAATAGTTACAGGGAATGATCACTCCAGAGTGCAGCAAAGCTGGATGCAAAAAGAAGAAAGCTACCGTTTGTGTAGCTTTGGAGTGTTAACAGGAGGTTGTGATCCTAAAAAGAGAATTAAACACCGTGAGACGAGTGAGCTGTAACAGTCAGTGAGGGTGGATGCATTGACTTCAGAGAGGGTGAGTTTAAGCCGTGCTGCATGGGGGCACTGCTGGTATTACATGAGGCTTCATTGCTCATTCTCTGCTATGGGGGACAGTGAGCAGCTGCTTCGTGATGGTTGAGTGTAGTATGGAGAAGGTGTCTGTGAAAAGCCAATAACCTCCCTTTCCATCACAGCTCCTGCTGGGACACTGTGAATTTTTCACCTCTGACTCTTCAGCAGGGAGAAAGCCATCATCCAGTTCTTCCTGAATGCTTCCCTCCACCTTCAGACTTGCCCCCAGCCCATCTTCCAACGTGTGTACCATCAGTGCTTGGGTAAAGCAAGGAAAAAGGTACTGCAGTCAGAAGCTGCAATCCAACAACTCACATGGGGCCACTATTGTTTCAGCAGCAGCAGTTTTGGTAAGGAATTAAGCCAAAAATAAAATTAAATAAACAAACAGACAAAATTGATTCTTCTTTGTAATATTTTGTTAAATTATTTAACATCTGCTTACTTTTGTGATCTACCCATTACCTTTGAGCTACTTGGCTAATTGTATAAGAGTTTTTTTCTTGGAAGCCAAGGACATTGGCTAAGATGTGCATGTTAAACTGCTTCATTACAGACTTCAAAGTTAAGCAGAGAGCAAAATGAAAGAGTCTAGTTCCTCTTGGGTTTACCCTATTGTAAACTGGATTAAAATGTACATGAGACATTGCAGTAGCATCAGGGTAAACTGGTCCCATGTCTTTCAAATCATAGCATCATTTGACAAACATGTCTGGAATACCTTATTTTTCACAGTCTTGCAGGCTGATTGCCAGGAAAGACATGTAGAAGGAAGGATCTGATTCTGCATTGCTTTGTACACAGCAGTCATGGCTAAAAGTGAGTGTAAAAGCAACTTTTGGTTAGGTAGGATATAAAACCCACTGTGTATGAAAGTGGTCACCACAGGCACCAGCTGAAATCTGGATGAGATGTATTGTATGATTCTCAGCAGGCCACTTACAGGCAAGGGGGTGACCTGGTCATTGCTTTGAGAAGCATCCTTGGCATCTTTTCTCACTAACACTGCTACTACCTGCATTTACACCTAATTTATGGCTGCTAAGAAGCAGGGGAAAAAAGCTGACCAGCTGACCAATCTGTAGGTGAAGGCATGAGGGTTTCAGTCCCACTTCTTGCCAGTGCACTTCCTAAGCTGGTTCTCTAGCACAGCACGGTCTCCAAAGGAGGATTCTGGATACTGTATTTCAGTGCATGACTCTGTCAGAACCATCTTTACCTTTGTAGGGAAAACAACTGTGGCTCAATCTTCTTTTGGGATAGCATGTGCTACATTCAGAGTGTGGCAATGAAGCAGTCCTGTCCTGAGACTGTGTTTTCAGATGGTCAGATGCTGAGAATTATGGGTGCACACAGAGGTACAATGCAGGGCGATCTGAAGATCTCGAAGCAGCTTTGTGCTAAGCTGTGTTTGGGTGTTACTGGGCAAAAAACTCACTTGAGGCTAAATTGTGCACCTTATGCTGCATTTGATTGTAGATATACCCATGGTTAGACAAAGCAATGAGGCAGTGTGAGTTCTGCCAGGGGACAGCTTTGAGAAAACAATCACAGCCCTCAATGTCTTGGATCCAAAGAAGGAGTCTTAAGAGGAAATTTAGATATTTATTTATTTTCTGTCTCTGACACAAAGATGTTAAAGCAGCATTAAAAGTTTCTGAAATAGGAATATTTTGCTTTTATGAATTATGTTAGTGAAATAAGAGCTATTGCTAGTTAAAAGATAAATTCCTTTCAGATTGAGTTCCACATCACACCAAACTGAGTTTGTAGAAAGCTTTGATGAGCAGAATTTATTTTTATAAAATTCATGAGAGTGATTAATTAAAAGGCTTACCACCACAAATAAACAGATGCATATCTTTTTCTTACATGGAATTTTAGCATGAACTTCAAGATTGTACACATGGGAACTTTCCAATTTTACGTTTGATGGCAAGATACTGTTCCAGCAAAACACTTTGTAGGGTTTCCTAACTTGCTATAAGCAGCTGTTTTAAGACATGCTCAAGTTATTTGCTGATTAAAGCCTAAAGTGAGGCTTTAGAAAAATTGCAAGTGTGCATGTACAGCCAGTGAGTGATCTATGGATTGGGCCCAGCCTACCTGAATAATTCATGAAGTCTATGATCTTTCCTCCTTTCCTGGGGACCTTACAGAAATGGACAGGGAATAGGGCCATGGATCAATGAGGTTTTTTTTTCTAGCAAATTGCTCCCTGCCACCTGATTTCCAACAGCTCTGCAGCTGTTTCCTTTGTGTGTGACTGGGCAGAATCTCACCCTGCAGCAGTTACCTGAGCTAACAGTTGTGGTGATCACCACAGGACCAAGCCTGGCATATCTCAGTGGTTTGGGTAGCCTCTAGAGATGACATAATGTTCTCCTGGGAGTCTGTCAATCTCAGAGTGCAAAACACCAGCGGGATGGGTCAGGAAGGCTACTCTCCCATTTTTGGGTAGCTAAAGGGGTGTAGATGTGTCTTTGCAACAGTATAGCCATGGCAATCTCCATCATTAAGAGACACAAAGACAAAAAGCTCCTAGTGGCTGATGCCAACATCTGCAAAACCTCGCACTGTCTGGTTGACCTCTACCTGTCAGTTGTGGGTGACACTGACACATTTCAAAGGAACAGCCCAACAGCACAGGGCTTTCAGAGGAACATGTGTCCCCATCTTGCAATTCCTAGGGGAGACCCATGTCTGTAAGAGTAAGGGGTGTCACTCAGTTATACTCAAGGACCTCATGGATCATCGTGGAAAATAATGCACTTCTGTGGTGGATTGACCCTGGCTAGATGTCGAGTGCTCACCAAAGCTGCTCTATCACACCCCTCCTCAGCTGCACAGCAGAGAGAAAATACAATGAAACACTCATGAGTCAAGGTAAGAACAGGGAGTTCACTCACCAATTACTGTTATGGGCAAAACATACTTGAATGAGGGAAAAGCTATACTATCAATCAAATCAGAGTAGGATAAAGAGAAATAGCCACAAATCTTAGAAACACTTTGCCCCCACCTCTCCCTTCTTCCTGGACTTAACTTTACTTCTGATTTTGTTTACCTCCTTCCCTAGAGGGGCGCAGGGGGATGGAAATGGGGATTGGGATCAGTTCATCACATGTTGTTTCTGCTGCTCCTTCCTTCTCAGGGGGAGGACTCTTCACACTCCTCCCTGCTCCAGAGGGGCCCCCTCCCACAGGAGACAGTCCTCCACAAAATTCTTCACCATGAGTACTTCTCACAGGTTACAGTTTTTCACAAACTGCTCCAGTGTGAGTCAGGTTCCTCAGAACTCCTTCCAACCTGACTTTGACTGTTTCCAGGGATAGGGCAGTGACCACCTCTCTGAGCAGCCTGTTCCAGTGCTTCATTATCTTTTTTGTAAAAAATATCTTCCTTATATTTAGACTAAATCTACCCTCTTGTAGTTTTAAACCATTACTCCTTGTCTTCTCTAAACAGGCCCTGCTAAAAAGCTTGTCCCCATCTTTCCTGTAGCCCCCCTTTAAGTACTGAAAGGCTGCAATAAAGTCTTCCCAGAGTCTTTACTTCTCTAGGATGAAAAACCCCAACTCTCTCAGCCCTTCTTCATAGGAGAGGTGTTCACCCCTCTGCATTTTTGTGGCCCTCCTCTGGACCACTCCAACTCACTTCTTGTGCTGAGGACTCTAAAGCAAGACACAGTACTGCAGGTGGGGTCTCACCAGAGCAGAGTAGAGGCTCCACTGCAACCCTTTAATAGGTTGAGTCGCACCCATTGGGACTTCAGTAACAAGGTGGAGAATATGCCATGGTGTGCTCAGGCATTTGTTGGGCAGCCTGAGCTTTTCTCAGCCACAAGGACAGTGGAAACTCTCACTATAAGGCCCAACACAACAAAGTCCTGAGCTTCATGTCGTATGGTGTGGCACATGGGTGGAAGACTGTATTCAACACTGTCTGTGCACCTGCAGCAGCATCCTTCCTTCTGCCTCCACTGTCCATGACCATCAGTGTCTCTACGTACCCCTTATCTCTAGCTCTCCTTTCTCCAGCCAACTTTCCTATTTCCTTTAAAGAGTTTCCCTCTGCCTTTCTCACCTTCTTCCCTTTTATTTTTGGACAGTTGGCTGCCTGCTCATGCTTGTTGGCCACATCTCCATTTAGCCCCAAGGCTTCCTTACTCCTTCTCAGCAAAAAGACCTCTTTCCATGGAAAAATCCCAGCAGCTGTTGTTCATCTGCATCAGCTACAACAGGGGAAAAGGTCTGGCTTCACTGTGGGAACTAGCTGCCCTCTTTCCAGCTCTGCTTCTCTCTCAGAAATCAGGTTTCCCGACATACTGCTGGGGACTCACATGACACCCAACTGTTGTTCAAGTGGGGCTCCTTAATAAAAATACATGCACAGGAAAGGCTCCCTCCAGGTCCCTACTAGATATACAAGTATACACACTCAACTTGCACGCTTCAAACCACCTCCAGTTTCCACTGCTCAGTACTCTGCAGCTAAGGTCAACTATCAGTCTATATCTTCTCACTCCATCCTCCCTAAGTCCAAGATACAGGAGGTGATATTCGTCTTCTGAGAGGAGACTAGCCTTTCTCAGAAGAAGCAGGGACATGGTATGGCACAGCAGCACATTCCAGTCTCTGGCATATTCTTTAAATTAATACATGTAGGTGACCTCATTCTACAAAATCCTGACTGTTATCTCTTTTCCTACTATGGGAATAATTAGGTACCAAATACTGGAATAATTTACACATTTTGCTTTTCACTTAAGTCACCTTTATGTTTCTGTGCATTATTATCTTCATCAATATTTCAGCTGCTAGCAAACTGGCTTCTTCAAACTACTCCTTCCCCCACCTTAAATCCCTTAACAACATCTCTTCTGAAACACCCTTCCCCCATCTCTCTGTAGGAATTACTGCATTTACATATTTTGTTTAAGGTGCTTAGGAATTATTGACAAGTTTGCTTTGCCCCTGGGGGACTATGCGACACAGTCAAGCTGTGAGCCACTTAAAGCATTGACTTGCTGATATAAGGGATTGCTTGTGACTCTGAATTAGGGCACGGGCCAAGAAATGTAGCACACTGCTGACAGGGGCTGTGGCTCATAGATCCATTTCCTTTATAATCCTATCATATCTATGACCTACCACATACAGAGCAAGGCAAAAGATCTACATTTTCCCATTAGCTCAAGATATAGGCTTCCTGTGAAAGAAATTTACTCACAGCCCCTATTCCACTGCTTTGCAAGCCTGAAAACCCTGTTTTTATTATGTCAGTGAGTGTATTTCAGACTTCCTTCACACTGGGAATCCATCTGGATATACTACTGTCTAAATATCCTGCTGAGATTCTGCTTTGCAACGAGTTACAAATGAATAGCTAAATTTATAATCAGGAAGTTTATTTTGTTTCTCTTCTGAAAGATATTCTGGATTTTATCTCAGCTGAGATTTTTGGTGGTGGTGGTTTGTCCC
>JANHGN010017381.1:6515-22601 GCA_024605025.1 Megaceryle maxima
TGAAGAAAGAAAATAAAATTAAAAAAAACCCAAACACCAAAAAAAAAAAAACCCAAAAAAACCCAAACATAAAAAAAAAAAAAGAATCTATGATCACACAGGGAGATAAGACTGTGCCCCAGTTTCAGCTGCACAACTCAGAATATGGCAAGTTCTTTACCATAAGTGCCTTATAGGAAAAGGCCTAGAGAAAAAGAACATGCAAAAATAACTTTTTGATATCAGAAAGGGTGTTCATGAAAAATAACCATTGATAAAAATACCCACTGTGTTATCCACAAGCCAAACGGAGTGATTGCAATGGAAAGTCACCAAAGACAGCAGGAAAATGTTTTCTTTGAAGAGTCTACCAGCTTGAAGAGCTCAGTCTGGCTGTGCTACCCAGGAAGGAGTTCAGTGACTACTACAAATCTATCCTCTTCCACAACAGCCATCCAACTCTTACACCCTTCAAGGGACAGGCACCGAGACCCAGAAGGGAAGCAGAAAATGACCTCAGGTCTACTAAGAGTCAACCACAGTAGAAAGACTCTATCCAAACTCTGCAGGTAGCGCAGCCACAGATGTGCTAATTCCCACCTCTCCCCCTACCCCGAGGCCATGACTTTGCATTGCACACCAAGTTGCAATGATTTGTTCTACCGTATCACTCAGCAAATGTTAGTGCTAATCTTTACACTTTTTTTTTTTTTTTCCTTTAGAGTTACTTTTCTGTAGGTAACTACTGCAAATCCTTCAGCTTACACTGCAGAAGGGATCCTCACGATTTTCTGCTGTGTTCATAGCACTAAGCACAAACCAAGAATTTCACAGTGCCCCAGGTTGTCAAAGCAGCCTCTGTAGGCAGCACGGATGCATGGAGTTTGCCCAACCTTTAGATCCTGTGAAGAGAAGGTCGTCAGTTGCATCAACACAAAGCACAGCCTTGGTATGTCCTTCAGCTGTATACGTGCACTGGAGCGGGGACGATCGGATGCATTTTGAAGCAGGGAAAGGGTTAATTATCCCCCTAAAGGAAATAAGAGAATGTGAGCTGGGCATAAGTAATAGACATAGATAAAATTAATTTACTTAAATGTAGGGGAAAAAGGTTAATCTAATTTTCTTAGATGTGAGGGGAGAACAGCTGAATGCCTTTCATAAGCTAGGTAAGGGTTTTTAGTATTTAGCTTCAACGAGCGCCAACTCTGCACTATCAGTTACAGGAAACACAGGAGAACAAACAAATGAAAAGAAGACAAGATGCTGAATGCTGGGTACATGGGGAACTCTGCGTAATGCTGAAAGAACCAGGATGCCTGACCTTCCTGGATGCCTAGGACTTCACATAAAGCCATCCTGATCTAAATAGCACACCTGAAAAATGGAGCAAGTGTAATGTAGGCTGCCAGTTCTACACTCAGCAGGCATTTCATACCAACTGCCTTCTACAGGCAGATTTGGAGAACTGCTGCTAACTGGTGTGGCTAGGGAAGGTTCCTACGGCACCCCGAACCCAGTGTCAGACTTGTACTCCAACGGCCTCAAGGGAGCGTGGTTGGAGTGGATACCCCAGAGAAATCTTCCTGGGGGGTTTGTAGCTACTTCTGTGGTGGTGCCAAAAGACTGAAACTCAGCCCACTAAATAAACAAATCACTGTTCATCACCAAATAAAAATCATTTGGCAGTCAAAAATCCCATGCATGCAACTGCACATGTACATGGACCCTGTGAAGTGTAGAGAAGCCTAAAGGTAATGCCCACAAAGACAGCAATACAGCGCTGTGACCTGACCAGCCTGCAGTTAAGACTCACTGCTGTGCACTCCGGGGGATTACACACAGAACTGTGAGGAAAAGGTCCCACGCCATCGCCCTATCTCACAAAACAGAGTGCCAGATCCTTCGGGAAGCTGTCAAAATTCCATAATACTGCACAGAAGGGAGGAGTCCTTCCTGATAGGACCTAACGTTGAGACAATTAGCTGGTTTATCTTAGTACCTTAGAACTTGCTAGGAGTATGTGTAAATATTTACATATTATTTATAAATACATAAGAGGCAAGTGTCAGGAGGATGGAGCCAGGCTCTTCAGTGACACCCAAGGACAGGACAAGGGCCAGCGGGTGCAGCTGGAACACGGGAGGTTCCGTGTAATCGTAAGGAGAAACTTTTTCACAGTGGGGGGACAGAGCCTGGAACAGGCTGCCCAGGGGGGTTGTGGAGTCTCCCCCTCTGGAGATATTCCAAACCCGCCTGGACCTGTTCCTGTGTGACCTGCTCTAGGTGACCCTGCTCTGGCAGGGGGGTTGGACTGGATGGTCTTTTGAGGTCCCTGCTAACCCCTACCATTCTGTGATGATTATTTTATGCCTTCTTACTGCACAGGACATTTTAATTCATACAGTTCACGACTTCTCCACAATCCTTTCACAGATTTCAAAGATTTTACTAATGTTAATATTGCCTTAGAAGCATAGAAATTATTTGACCTTTTGCTCCTCATTTTGGCAACACATTCAACCTTTCAATCTCCACCTTATGTTTTCAAGAATACAGAACGATTTGTTATTAATTTAAGTCTCTATTCTTTTGTTTTCTAACACCACACAAAACTAAGAGGGCTTTGTCTGTAGTGTTCCCAGTGGATCACCCTGCCTCTAGCCCGAGTTACTCCCACTGCTGTTCTCACCCCTGCGTTCCCTCGACAAGCCACGCAAAATCTGTGCCCCTGAGCTGTTTATCTACCTATATGCAGTGCTCTGAAGGCTACAGACAAAAATGCTACCACTGCTCCCACGACCAGACAAAGCCACCATCAAGCTGTTACCTTTGACTGCCCTCCTCTTGATAAACTAGTTTTTCACTGGGTACCAAAATCCTAAGCCACACTTTAGGAACATGAGTGGGGAGATTTCTTTCATCTCTTAAGCCACTGTGTGTTCAGTCAGAAAGACATAAAAAACAAACACACAAACTACTACTTTTATTTACACTGGGATTTAACTTTTAATGACCAAAGCACACAACAGAAGAGAAATGAAAAGAAAGAGAAACATAAAACCTAAGAAAATGTTGGCTTCTCTTTTTTTAAGGAAAATGGAGAGAAAGAGTAAGGAAAGGTTTCTACCAGACTTCATTTAAAAAGAAAAAACCTGACATGCTCAGCAATGACAAAGAACTCCCTAAAAAAGAAGGGGAGACATGCTTGACCAACACTTCAGATTTTTAAACTGCTGGCAAAAGGGATAGAGTGCACAAGCATCAGGGAAGTTCATGCAGCAAAATTAAATTTGCTAAGAATTGGGATAACTTCAGTGAGAGATGCCAAGAAAACAGAAAAGAGAGAGTACCTGTGTACCTCCGACAGAGAGGAATCACTTTCATCAGACCTACAATCAACAGTGGTGGAATTGTGAGGAGAAAGAATATAGGTATCAGCAAAGTAAAGCCTCCATATGAGAAGAACAAACAACAGCACGGCCAATTCAGAGAAGCAATGCAAATCCACCTACAGTACGCAGCATTGCTCGGGGTATACCTTAAATACATGATAATATGGGGGGTGGGGGGAGAAGGGGCAGAAGAATAATCATCATCATCTTAAAACAGCACTCTGGGCAGTAAATTACACTGATAGACTGTCTCAGCCCAAGGAGCCAAGTAACACTAGCTGACCCATTTCTTATTTCCCCAACATTTTCTTACAGAAGTAAAGGCAAGGAAGCAAAAGGAGAAGATGGATGCGTAATTTAACCTCTGGAACACAGTGCTTGCTGAAAATATCAAGAGGAAAAATAAAATCTGAACATCGATGCCTGTTAAGTGTAGAAGAAACATGTAAAATGTTAAGCATAAAAATATAAATACTAAGTGTATTGATAGCCCCCTGAAATAAGAACAGCAATTTACAAGTGATCCTAAGTTCAAAATCCTTTACCTCTCCTTATCAGAAGTGTTCCAAAATGAAACCCAAGAAAAGACACAACAAGGAAAAGTACCCCCAAACACGAACAGTTACAGTATACATTAAGATGTCCTTAATTTTCATTTCAAATCAGATTCAGCAGCTTTGATTGACTTCAAAGTCAGTCCAGAGAAAATTAAAAGGGTTAGGTGGGAGTTAGCAATAAGATAAAGGTAACGTAGCGAGGATAAAGAAGTTACAAGCACAGTTAAACTACTGAAAGCCTTGCAAGCCACTGCTTGGTATGTGGTGACTCTGGAGACCACTGGAAAAAAAAAATAAGAATCAAAGTCTTATTAAAAAACCATCAGTGTAAACAGACAAGAGCAATTTCTAGCCTTGCTACAGCAAGAAATGAAAGGTTCATTCCAGGAGTGAGTTGCAGTCTGTAAGTGCTGCATGGCACCAGTACCAGTACTGAAACATGCAAAGTTTTTTTTTTTTTTCAAGCCAAGTCTGCTGCAATTTGGTGTAAGGCTCCTCAACAGATGTCTAAGGTGTGAGGAAACTGAGCTCTTCTAACCAAGGTACGAACATCATAACATCTCCTCCTCTAGTTGATCTCCCGCTGTTCAGTAACTTGGATAATCTCCAAGCAACTGTTTTCTAGCCATTTCAACATCCCCTCCTCCAGGCTGCTGTTGTGACAGCACTCGGAGAAATGCTGGAGTAACCAAGTAACTGTCAAAAGCACTATTGCCAGCTAAATCCTACTTTCAAGTGTAAATACACACATAAATACACGTACATCTAAGGCTTCTACCGCTCTTTTCTATTTTGGGCTAAAAACGACAAATACCAGACATAGCCTAGGAAACAGGAAACAAGGTTCAGCAGGAAATTGCTTTTCTTGGAGTTTTACAACGGTTCTGTGGAAGTTTAAAGTATTTTCTACAAGAAAACTAGAGAAATGTCTCCTCTTGTCTCAAAGGAGAAGGGCAAAATATCTAACAGATACTACGCTAATAATTTGAGCGCATTTTGCAATTCCCTCGTCGGGGGGCTGAGGCTTCCCTCTGTGACTTACTTATCCTGCTGAACTGATGTGTTTCCCTGAGAAACAGTAAGACGACTAAAAACATTCATTTCATTACGGGGCCGGCTTGGTGGGGAAGGAGGAGGTGACAGACTAGCCTCGGGGGCTCCAGAATCTGAGCTACAAGAAAAAAAGAACATCTTCTTTAACAGGTTATGAATGGTTAGAGAAGTTAAATGCAACATGCCTCAAATGTTAGATGCTCTTTTCTTAAGTGAATAAATATAATTAAAAAATGCTAGCTACAGATGCTTCCCAGAGAAGGTAAATTTAAGAATAACAAACTGCTGCAGAGTGCAAGGTGGCACAACGTTTAAAGTTTATAAGCTAACGGTGAAAGCTTCAGGGAGAAAACACACATATGTAAAATGAAGAAATTCATTTTAAGGCTGTTTTAGAGAAATTGGTGGAGTTCTCATTAAAAAAAAGTCATTTATAAATGCTCCAAAGTACATTTTCTCAGGGTTCTCTCTGCTCCCAAGTTATTTTATACAGGATAACACTCTGGAGAAAACAAACAAACCAACCAACCAAACAACAAAAAAGTAAACCACAAAAATCCACACACAGAAGTTGAGCAGTAAATAATTTCACTACCAACAATAAAAGCTGTCTTAGAATTAAAGAAATAGGAAAATACACATTTGTTTTGCAGTAAATAATTTCACTAGCAACAATAAAAGCTGTCTTAAAATTAAAGAAATAGAAAAATACACATTTGTTTTTCAAGAAAAGATACCCAAATTTTAAATTATTTCACAGAAAATAGAAAGTATCTTACAGTTTTTGGTCTTTTGACTTTGTCTTTTCCACTGTTTTCTCATAGGCTTTTCTCTTTGCTAAAGGTGAAGGCTCAGGTATCTTCTTCTCTGACAGAGATGGCTGTCTAGAACTAAAGCAAGAGGAATCATTATCTTACTGTAAGGCCCTTTCCAACATTGCTCTTCTTACAGCAGCTGTCATTCTCCCACTTCGATTTCAAATTTCAGAACGTGCTTCGCTTATTGTCCCTCTCGAAGGTACGGACCCTAATGTTGTTCTCACAGTTTAATATAAAAAATACACCCAGTTGGTTCATCAACATACGAAGAGTCAGGCACTGAACGTGCAAAGGAGCTGTAGGCATTCAGTAAGAGACTGACTAGAAGAAACACAGCAGAGTATGCATCTCAGATTAAGAGCACGGAGAGGATGGAAGGTCCAAGATCTAAGATTTCAGATTCCACAGTTTTCCTCTACAATAGAGCACTTACAGACAGACGAACAGAGAAGTCATGAGGACACGTATGAATTAAACTTTGTATTACCATATTCATCTTTCAGTGTCACATTCCAAATTAGGAAGTGAGAAAAAAGCATTTCCTATTGACAGCCTATTACACTGTTTCTCTTCATCACCCCTTCCCTCCTTCCTTGCTTTCCACCCCTAATTTATCTCTAGATCTTTCTCCAAAATAATTCCAGTGCACAGTCAGTGTGATCTTTCTCCCAACATTTATTCCCCATTAAAAATACCTAAAAGATCAAGAGTGCAGTATTAATGTCACCATTTCACCCCAGTCTTAAAAAAAAAAAAAATATATAAAAAAAAAAGAAAAAAGAAAAAAAAGAAAAGGCAATCTGAATATTCTCTTCTGAATCCCCATTTCTCACTAGCTGGGCGATCAGAAAAACAAAATTTGCTTCAGTTTATCTTTTCTTTCATGGTGAGAAGTTGCTTATATGAATTTAAGGACCATAGACACACTAAAAGAGGGAAAGCAGATTCTGAAAGTGATTTTGTGCCAGACAACTTTATTAGAAAAAATTCAGTTGGCAGGCCACCTGTCTGACACGGTTAGTAGCATCTGGTCTCAGAGCTCTACAGGCTCTGGCTCTACAAACCTGCAACCTCTCTGCATGAGAAAAGCTGTACCAGTTTCCCCTCAAGAGGAAGTCCGAGGCACATAAAATCCAGCTAGAGAGTGGTATGCAGAACAACACGATCTAGTAAGGACAGCACGACCGAGAGCAGCTAGTTTGACTCAGGTAGCTGAGACTGACTGTCTCAAGTGATCTCACACACAGTAAACACAAGCCCTCACTGGAAGGTGAGGGTCATACCTGCAGGACCTAGTGCCAAGAGTTGCGTGCAGACCCTAGAGTCCCCCCAGGGTCTTCAAGAGCCAGGAAAAGGAGGACAAGTGACCACCTGTCTGGTCTTGCACAGAAGCCTAGCAGCTAAACTGCACAAAAAGAAGGGGAGGGTGGGTTCATTTCTCTCCTCAAGGCCAGAGCACCCATTTCTCTGCAGGGCTCCCTTACCTCTAGGCATACTCTGCAAAGGACGTAAGAAGAGGGGGAAGAAGGCACACTCCCTCCCTCTCTTGCTGCTGGACTAGCATGCATTCGGGAAGGCAAAAAGTCCTAGGGTCACAAGGCAAATCCTACGATGGGCCTGACAGACAGATCTTTCAGCAGGGATGATGAATCTCTGCTGCCATGGTAGCCTCTGTCTCTGCTGTGCAGCTACCAGATTAAACCAACCGCAGCAGAAGCCAGAGCTCACACCAGCATTCTGCATACTCAGACACAGAGTCAGCTCCCTCTCCCTTACTCTCTGCCTGCCCCTGGAGTCTTCCATCTCGAACAGCCACAGTGGCACATCCTTAGAAGGTGGTGTAAAGAGTGTGCTCATACTATGAATTCTTTTTGAAAGCCTGGGACTGCAGGTGTTATAACAATGCAGCAATCTCTTTGGCATGGGCTTCCTAAGCATAGATGTAAAAAAATCAGCTGTATGATGTCAATGACCTAAATGAAAAGAAGCAAGACACACCTAATTACAAGTTTCTGGTGCCATTTTAGATTTCCCAGGATATCTGAGATATCGGAGTACATCTGGCACAAGACCTACAGGCAGCTATTCTACTCAGAAGAGGCTGCTGCATATGAGTTGAGCAAAGAACAACAGCACTAGCCATCTCCGTAAACAGAATCCCAACCAAACTCACCACTGCCCACGTATATTCAGGTACCTCCCTGAATCACCACGAATCTGAGAAAACTGTAGGGTTTCCAGAGCTGAGCAGTTTGTGCATACGCAGACTCCTAAATCTGTATCTAACTATAGAATTAATTTCCGTGGCTTCCAGCCAATGCACATTTTGGGTCACAGAACAGAGCTTTTGGGAAATCCTGGTTTGCCCCGTTGTTGGCTCACTGTCACAAACGGATACATTCTAGAAGATGGAGCGAGGCAAAAGTTGGTATTACCTGAGTCTTGGATGCCAGGTCATAATACGTGATGTTTTACATCTTGAAGCTTCAAAAGTCTCTAGTGATCTCACACTAACTGCTGAAACAAGTGGGTTTCTTCACCTATCCTCACCCCCGAGAGCATTCTTTTCAAGCAGGCTCTACTTGCAAAATGCACTGAAGCCATCAGCATGGGTTAATGATTGCTGTCAGCAGTGTTTTACTGTTCACGATTGCCACCTCAAGCACATGCTAGAAACACACAGTGAAAATAATACAAATTGCAAATGTATATTAGATGGAGACTGCTGTAAAAATATTATGCAGGTAGGACAGATGGATAGTGAAAGGTGCCTAATTCCACAATCTGTACCACGAAGACAGCTACGGGACATGGTTCTTCCGTATCGCTGAGTGTGGCAAGAGCATTCAGTTCACGCGTGAGTTTGTGCGGTATAGGAGCTAAGTGCCTAAAAAAGCCAGGAAAAGGGTCTCTAGCAGTGAAAGGCTCACACCAACAGGGATCTCGGTAGATAGAAAGAGAACAGCAAGAGCAAGTAAAAGAAAGAAGAGTGACTGTGAAAGAGACCTGCTGTCCCCCGAGTAGAGAGACAAAAATAATAATTTTAGTTCTATTTGGCATCAAGTAATAGTTCCAATTAGTACAACTGTTCTGCAGGTGTGTGCAACCTGCAAATAAAAAGGATTGTGGAGGATTCATAGCATCCAACGTGTTTCTTTCAACTTCATGTAGATTTCTTCATTTTAAGCATGGTCCACACAGGATGACGCACAGAAAGATTTAAGGACCATAAACAGGTTACTGTTACTACGTTACGTAGTCTGGGGACTGCAGTTTTGGGGTTGGAGTGCTTGATTATTTCACTCTCTCTGCTCTTCTATCTAAGCAGATTCTCACTGCCTCTCTAGAATGTTCACCTCCTGTAGCACATTAGCAAAAGCTAATCCAAGGTAATACAAAAAAGCACCTGGGCTACTGGAAGGATTTTCCCCACTACTTCAAAACAAGGCTACAATGATTTTACTACGACAAAGCAACTTAACAGAACTTACATCTTCTGGGAGAAACACATTACTTACAACAGTGCATTTATACTTTCTAGAGTGGCGATAGTAGAAAAGGAGGAGCTTTATCAGTATTCTTTAGTAAGCTTCAAGTATTTTTTCAAGTGTTTATCAAGTAACTCCTTTGTAAGGTTAAAATAATAGATTACAGGGAATTGGCAACATGCATTGTTTTTAAAAGCAAGGGATAATTAGTACAGCATGGCCAAACTTACATGCTGCCTATCTTAGAAGGTAAGCCAGATGGTGGGGGAATAAACTCTCTGTCCCTAGCAGCAGTATCATTTGTGTCAGCAGCCATCCCACTTTGTTGAGTTTCTGCGACTGGTGCGAGAGGGCCGGCCGAAGCAGAGTCTGCAGCACTAGCATCAGACACTACGTCACTGCTGTCTGCATACAGCAATTCCATCTGAGTAGTGGTCCTCCGGCGGGCCTGGAGACAAATGAAAACCAAGCTACAACAAACATTTTATGCTATGTCAGGAGTGCTATGTTTTAAGCTTATCATTAACTGGTCATTAGCATCTACCTCGACTCAGGTGGCAACTGCTTTTGGAAACGAAACACTGCTAATCTTTGGCAGTGTTTCAGAGGAGGCCAGTCAAATTCAACAGCACAGAACACTGACTGGACAACTGGTTTCCACGGATATCCTTTCAACCAGCTACAAGTGTCTATGGCTACTAGAGGAGTACAGTATTACTCTGCTAAGGTCTATCCAAATGAAATGTTACAAAGCAGAGAAGAATACAGCAAAGTGAATTCTTACGCCGATTCTTCTTCCGATATAAAAACTCTGCTGCTTCTTTAGTTTGTCATTTCAAAGGCAGTTTAGGCCAATGCGACTCACTCAGCATTTCAACAGTTTGGGGGAAAAAAACCCACACCAACAAAAAGAGCAATGCAAAAGCTCACAAAGGAGCCAAGCTTTGTGCAACGCAGTCATTCTGAAACTGACACTTGCTAGGTGTAACGCTGCTGCGAAATTAAGCTGTTTCTCAGAGAAAGACAGACCACTGGGGAAGGAAAAGGTCCCATCTAAACACAGCCATTATAAAAATGACATGTTTATTTGATGCCAACATTTTCAGACCAAAATCGCTCAGTTTACCTGCCCAAAGATCTGTCCACCCATGAACACTACCAATAACGTAACAGCCAACCTAGATAAGTTTCCCCAAAGCCAACTGCAGTTAGAAGAACAGAGGTTAAACTTTTCTTTACTTTTCAATCTCAGTTTATGCTTCTGTGAGCTCATCAGAAAAACTGCAATCGGTGCACACATTTCCAGTTCCCACTGCCAATAATATTATTATTACACTGCCATTAATATTACAGCCAGCTTAGATATCTTCCTCCAATGCCAACCATAGTTAAGAGCCTGGAGGTCAAACTTGTATTTTATAAACTTTTTACATTTCTATGATCACAGAATAAGCATATTTACAGTTCCCTCTGGCATGAACGTTAAACTGCAGGCTAATACTAAGCTGCAAATGCACTCCAGTTTGTAGAGCTAGTAACTGAAAGAGCATAGCTCATTCTGAAACGGTACAAATTCAATGATGAAATCTTGAGAAAGTACATTTTTATCATTGCTTCTCAGAGCAGAGCATCACACAAAAGCACATTACATACAAATCATGTGAACATCAGTTCACCTCTTACATGTCTTCATTCATTAATGTCTCTAGAGCAGAGCAAGAGCACTCCTGAGAAGGTGCCATTAGAGCATGAATTGTTGACATCACAATTTTACAGCCTACCTTGCTTTTGGGTTTGACTTCACCACAAAGCTTCAAAAGATCTGAAGATAACGAACTAAAAGAAAAATTGCACCACAGTTAAGAAGAAAATAGTCATTTTAGCAGAATGGGTCTTTTTATTGGATGCTTCTTTCTACTGAAATGGTGGGCCAAGTGAAGTGAACAACGTCAGGGGTATCTTCTAGGGGACACACAATACTATGAGAAGTGACCGTAATTTTTCCAGAAACAGATCCAGTTACCTGTTAACAGAGATTGCTCACCTTCCTTCTGTACCAGGACTATGCAATGGGGCATCCTCATCAGTACTATCCTCCAAATTTTCTAGAAAATTTCCAAAAGCACAACGTTAGTCTGTCCATCTGCAACAGGGCATGCATGAAGTGCTATAAAAACCAGCTCAGACAATGTCGAATGTAGATGAACAGCATATGAAAGGCAGGGGTTTTTTAAAATACCTTATTTGCTAGCTAATGCCCACTGAATTTTCCTGGTATCTAAACGAAGTTTTTCAGTACATCTAAGTAAATCATACACCTAGGCATACTGTGCCAAACGTGGTCTTCTATTTATTGTACCGGAGCAACAGGGATGACAGAAAACCAGAAATAAAGTCTAGAAGGGAATCTGGAAGAAAGAATATAAAGCAAAGGAAATTAACTGCAAGACATAGAAGTGACAGGATGAAAACCAACGGACGGTAAGGACGTCTCTTCCTCCTCTTTTGTTTGTTATCTTCTTGCTGGTGAGCTGAGGCCCAGCCTCAGTTTACAAGGGCACCATTTGGGCTGACAAGAAGGAAGCGCATCATCGGTATGTAAGCATTTAGGTCTCAAAACAGGATAGCAGGATGATGCCATCATTTAACGCTATAGAACTGCTTCCTAAAAAGAGATTAATTGCATTGAAGTTAACTGTAAAATGAAGCTGTTCAGTAGAAATGCTCCTGAAGTAAATCAGGCACACAAACCTGTCCACGAAAGACAAGACCGGCGTGCCTGTCGCATGCTAACGCTGCCAACCATCAGATTAACACGTCTGCATGCAAGCGGTGCAAAACACGAAGCTAAGTCAACCAGTTTGGGGCATATGTACAATCAGTTCCAAACTGTAGGGAAACCAAATCCCCTAGTTTGCATATTACTCTAATAATACATTTTAAGTGTAGTTTAAGGACATGGGTAATATATACCTGCAAAGTCCCGCTTTTTTTAAGGCAATCAAGAAATTTTAAGGGTGAAAATAATCTTCTAATGGTGTTCCACTACATCTCTCTATTGTTAGAGATGCTTTAAGTTTATTGACTTAATTTCTGCCAGAAAGCAGGTACCATTTGTAATCACAGAACCAACATATTTGGTGCCCGTATTAGAATACGTTTGCGTAGGTTTAGTGCAAGTTCAGGTCTGAGAGACAGGAAGGAAAGATGTACAGTCTCCAGCTGAATTCTGAGAATGAATGAATGAAAAGGATAATTCTGCCTTCTTGCATATGCTACATCTGGAAATGTTCTTGAAAAGGTTAAACCCATACACCAGTCCAGCATCAACACCAGCGATGCACTTCAGCGGTGCTCGACTCTGTATTAGTTTCCACAGTAGAACGTGAATTACCAGAAATGCAACAGCATTATAGAGAGAAAGCAGGATCGCAGGAATTGCACTGTGAACTTTCTGGTTTGCTCCATCCTGGATCTGAGCTCACACGAAACCTTTTCTACACATGCTAGGTGGTCTACAGAAGAGGGGATCTACAGTACTGTTCCTTCTAGCAAGGAACAAAAGCAGCATTAATAAAATAAATGCTTCTTTTTCTTTTGTTTTAAATATTCGATTCATATTAGGGTGATGTTATTTCATCCCAAAGAGCTTGCAATCATCTTTTACAGGCAACAAAGCAGAAAGTGTGGGATAGCCACAAAAGACAGGATTGTATTTGTAGGCTCTCATTCACGTGACCTGACGTGTACAGGTATTTTATTCCAGTTTGTCTGCAGCTCAGCACAGGAAGACTGCACAAAGCCCCCAGGTAGAAACCAGCACACAAACAATAAATCAGAGCCAGAAGAGCAAGATTCTGCAAGAAGTCCTGAGCGAGAAGAGATGAAATGGCAATAAAGTTAGTAAAGGCAGTACAGCTTGCGAGGAGCAGCTGAGATGACTGCTAATAAACCAGTGATTGAAGAACAGTGGAGAGCTTTTCTGATGACTTGTCTGCATCCTGATGCAGACCCAACTGGACAAGAGCCGTACAATGCAGTACGCTGGCACAGCTCAGCCAGAGGGAATTATATTGGACCAGCACTCTCAAGATCTGCATGGCTGAGTCACATCCAGGAATGTCCAGATGTCACAGGTAGAAAGGAAAAACAGCTCCTACAATTCTTCAGAAAGAAGTCACTCCAGCAGCACTTCAGGACTCAACTCTGTGGTCACGTTAACTCTTCACAAGAGCAGGGATAGCAAATGCCAGCTGGTTCATTCACACACAAGGCAGGTGTGCATTCAAAACCCGTTCTAAGGTCTCAAACCCGAGCCTGCAATGTGCTTTACTGCAGACTGAACCCTTGAGTCTACACTTGAACATAGAGCACAACCATGCTGTGGAATACCTAAACTTCTTCAAGCCCAGTGTATTCAAATGGCTAAGAGCCTTGAAGACACCAGAGCTGAAGGCAGACATCAAGGGAATGGTTCACAAGCACCCTGGAAGTGCAACACCTCTGCTTGGGATGGGGCTGGCTGGGTACTGCCACTGAGATGTCAGGCAGCCTGAATAAACTGCTCTCAGGATCTGCTGCCACCCACACGCCCACACCTGGGAAATGGGTCAGGTTGTTGGTTCAGGGGCTCCCTGGAAGGGACTCGGCCTCAAAGCCTCACTACAACAGTGTCTGAACTCCCTGCAGCACAAAAGGTTTAGCCACTAGCGATCTACAAACGCAGACTATCAAGAGTTTGGATTTCAGCGTGGACTGACATTCGTGCAGCGTGTTCAGCCGGCAGGAAACTTCGCAGCGGGGGTTTGCGTAGTTCCGAGCGGCTTAGGGGTTTTAAAAACCCCAGCCCAGGTTTGCAAAGTGTTAAAAAGCTTCTCTAATGAGACAGACCCTACATAAATATTGAGAATAGAGCCGTTTCAAGAGGTTTAACAAGTCTCTTTTCACTGCTCCAGATGCTGTTAATAAGTAAAAGCCTGTCTGAAGCTGAAGAAAACGCAGTGCTAACTTCCTGGTGGGGAAAACATTGTTCTCACTCCCACAGGGGTGAACACACACAAGTTAAGGGTCTATTTTAGATGCATTATGATACCAACAACCACTGAGGCTCCTGAATAAATACTGGCCATATGCAGCAAGGTGCCCTGACAGATCTTCAGACGTGACCCGTAAGGAAGCTGGCCACGGTCTCGGCCGCTTGCGCTAGATGATCATCTACGCGCTTGCAGGCAGCCCTGTGGTTTTGAAATGTTTCAGATGCCTATGCAAACTAACACAAGACAGCATAACGGGATTAGAAGTGACATAAGACATTGCAAAAGGAATTGTTACTGACATCAGGAAGATTTCTTTCAAGTTCAAACACAGCCAGTTTTATGGCTAGAAGCAAGGGAGTGGAGAAAACAAGCGTAATTGGTTTGGGAAACATTTAAAAGCAACAACAATAGACACTCATGTCCTCAAAAGTCAGTGAAGTCAGTAATTAAACCCAATTGAAAAGAGTGAAATAACACCTGCATTCTGTACAATATTTACATTACAAAATGAGCTATCTGCTAGAGGTTAAAAATGACCTGCATGTTAAAAATTACTTTTTTTTTTTTTTTTTGGACCTCAAAAGATGAGTAGAGTTTATTACAACTACAGCAGTAGTACACCAAGGAACAGCTTTCTGTAATCTGAACATACTACAGGTTCATAAGCAGCAAGCTGTAAGTTTGAAACACAGCTCTGCTTACTG
The DNA here is from genome assembly GCA_024605025.1 of Megaceryle maxima. Taxonomy (NCBI): domain Eukaryota; kingdom Metazoa; phylum Chordata; class Aves; order Coraciiformes; family Cerylidae; genus Megaceryle; species Megaceryle maxima. Next base: position 21,546 of record JANHGN010017381.1, read on the forward strand.
TGTTGACCTATCAGGCAAATCTCACTAACACGAGGGCTACGCGTGGCTTCAGAAAGGAAGAGATGCTCCGTAAGCTCATGATAACGAGCACGTTTACAGAATAGTTCATGCAAACTTCACACACTCACAAATTCTAAGATGCACCAGTTAGTGAACGTGAATGAATTAGTAAGTCATGCAGCTGTACAGTACACAGAAAGCTAAACATACTTACCCAACGGTATGCTATCTAGGTCTGTGCAAATAACAGCAACAAGGAAACAAAAGCAACACTCCAATCAAAACTTATCCATTTATAAAAAAGAAAAAACACAAAAGTACCTGAACGTGTTCTAAGTTTTTCTTAACATCATCTCACAAGAAGTAGAATAGATGCCGTAACAGACGCGTGGTGCCGCTTTCAGAATCACTAACACATGATGCATTTAGAATTTCACGTTCAGAAGTTATAGTCACACCAAATTGCAAATACAATACATAGTCTTTTTTTAAAATAACAAGCAGATTACCTTTTTTTTTTTTTTTAAGTAATAAAAAACCCCCTTCTTTATTTCCTACATTTCACTGCTGAGGGGATATAAATACATGCACATCAATTGTGAAATACACTGAAGATGTTAAAGTACAGCATCTATTCAAAAAAGAAATAGCCTAGAATGCCCAGTACAGCATGCATGGGAGGCAAACGTGACGTGCAGCTGACTATTCAGAATGCAAGATGGCAAAGTTACCTTGCAAAGCATGGCCCAGCAAAGCATCAAGTTCGGGATTTAACTCAGCTTTTTCTTTTAGCATATGAAACAGCAGTTGGTTCTGGGTAGCACTAGTAATTTCTGTTTGCTTAAGGCGTCCCTCCAGAACTTTGATCTGAGCTTCCTTCTGAGCTGCTTGGAGACCCTAGGAGATGGAAAAAGAGAGAAAGAAAGAAAGGGGAGGGGAAAGAAAAAGAGAAAGAAGAGGGGGGAAAGAAAAAGAGAAAGAAAGAAAGAAAGAGGGGGGAAAGAAAAAGAGAAAGAAAGAAAGAAAGAAGGGGGGAAGAAAAAGAGAAAGAAAGAA
>JANHGN010017381.1:26177-40997 GCA_024605025.1 Megaceryle maxima
CACTCAGCCCTCAGATATTTATAAACATTGATCAAATCCCCTCTCAGGCTGCTCTTCTCCAGACTAAAGAGCCCCAGCTGTCTCAGCCTTTCCTCTTAAGACATGTTCCAGTCCCTTCAGCATCCTTGTGGCCTCCGTTGGACTCTCTCGAGGAGATCCCTGTCTCTCTTGAACTGGGGAGCCCAGAACTGGACCAAATACTCCAGGAGAGGTCTCACCAGTGCAGAGTAGAGAGGGAGCAGAACCTCCCTTGCCCTGCTGGCCACGCTCTTCTTTATGCCCCCCAGGAGACCATTGCCCTTCCTGGCCACCAGGGCACATTGCTGTTCCATGGAGAACTTGTTGTCTACCAGGACTCCCAAGTCCTTCTCCACAGGGCTGCTCTCCAGCAGATCACCTCCCCGTCTGTACTGGTGTACTTTAGTCTTCTTCCCCAGATGCAGGACTCTGCACTTATCCTTGTTAAACCTCATTATGTTCTGCTCTGTCCAGCTCTCCAGTCTGTCCAAGAATACATTTATATATTTGTACACAATCCCATTAACGAGTTGGGGTTTTTTTTGTATTTCTTACTAAGCACAGCAATCCCATGTTCCAAATACTTATTGGAGCTGTTAAGAGCTTCTTCACCGAGTGCAATAGATTCCAAACCACTTTGCCTATGTCACCCTCATAGCCATTCATTTCCAGCAAATGTAAACACTCTGCTTGCTCTCTATTTATGATTATGATACAGCCAACTGTGAGTAGCAGATCACCCACCGTAAGTAACCTGTTCATATCTGCCTCCATATTGGAAATGGTCATCTTCTGCATAATGATATCAGTCACTCTGCGTTCAAGTAGCTGCCACTTCATCCTGGCTGCCTTCGAGGAGTAAACTCTGCTTGTCGCTGCTTTCCGCTGATACTTCTTTCTGTGATAAATCCAAGGCAAACATACAGCTAAGTCTGCAGTAGTTACACAGCTGAGTGTGGAAATGATCAGGTCAGAATATAGTTCATGGACAAATAAAAATTCCCTGCAGAATTTCTTGCAGTTTCTCCCTGCAGCTACCTGCGTTCAGCCCCGAGTGGGACTGCACTCTAGTACGTGGCACTGCAAAAGCAGGTATCCAGCACGGTGGCACCACTGAAAGCAAATGCCACCAGAGAGCTCCCTGTTGAACAAGGGGATCTGCTTCAAATCACGGTGGAAGATGGCCAATAAAACTAATACATTGAAGGGTGTTTTCAAACAAGTTTTTCTTTGTACTTAAGGACACTGCAGGCAGGCATTGGAGCACAAAGGGCAGTTAGCAGCAGTTTAAGAGGATCTGAAATGTTGGGGTTTCTTAACACGGCCTGGTCTTTAATGCCCTTTTAGATTATTCCACGCCATCTTAAAGCCACAGAACTCCAACTGCATTTGATAACGACAAAATGTCCATTTTATGAGCATTACAGGAGAGTCTGAAAAGTAAGTCCTGCAATGCAGAACACAAGATCATCTCCTAGAAAGTCTGTGCCTTTTCCAGTCTTCTCAGGAGTACTGAAGAGTTTTAATCCTTACCCCGTTCCATTTGTTGCGGTTACAGATAACGCCTGAACCCTTGCAACAGGAATTCTCATCTTCTGCTGTGCTGCTGTTCTTGAACCATCATGCTCAACTGCTGAGCTAGAGCTGGCTTCCTGTATGGGATGGTCAGGCAGGCTCAGCTTCCGACTGACTTTTCCTGCCACTTTATCAGACAGAGGCCTTACTTGCCGACGAAGGGCTGTAACCTGAAACAGAGCGCAGACACGATCACCTCTTCCCCAAAGCTGTGTTCTAAGCTACAGCAATACAGTACCATTCCATTTTCAAAGATGCATTACTGTTTTACCACGATACCTCTTCAGTTTTGCGACGCAAGATAACTTCTTGATTTCTTTTTTGAGCTTCCAAAAGCTTGAGTTGATGCTGTGAAAAAAATGCAAGCAACACGTGATATTGTTTCAATTCCCTGCCGTCGTATAGGAAAAAATAGCAATAAAAAAAAGGACCTTTTCATGCTACTGTAAGTTTGCAAAACATGAAGCGGTCAAGTCACAATTGTTTCTTGCCCTTTCTAGTGTGGAATGAAAATAAAGTGTTTCACTGTATCCCTTCTCTATCAAAAACCAATACTTGCACGCAACAAGGTGGTAGCAAGAGCTGTGTGGAGATTCTCTAACAGAACAATACTGATAAACATATTCAACAAGCCTTCTATTTCCTGTGGGACTTTTTACCCGAAGCTAGGAAATGAGCTATCCTAGAAATCAAATGGCACACATTTTGAGCGGTGGAATTACACAGGTAGGTGCCTTCCTCAATGAATGCGCACACACCTGGTGTGTGCCTGCAGGAAAATGCACATCATAATGATAATTTGAGTTATCAAATCACCTCTCGCTTGCGCTGCTCCTTTTTAAGCTGTGCAATCTCTCTATTTCTTCTAGATTCAGTCATTCTAGCTTTCTCCTGCTCTTCTTTCATTTGTTTCATCAGGCGAACCTGTAAAGAGGTCATCCCTTAGAAAAGCTATTGACACTGAAGTGCTGTTCCCCCACTCGTGCAGTTCCTTTTCCAGATTGCCATCTTCCAGTACATTACACGCTTTTAGCAATTTCACGTCTTCTTCACTCAGTGCTGAAGAGCACCTAATAACCAGTGCAAGCTTCTCCCATCTTTTATACCGTAGTTTCTGATCGCTAAGCCCAAAAGCCACCCCTCTCCCTCAGGAATAACATTCCCATCTTCACAGTCTCCACATCTTTTCTGTTTTCAGACTTTGGGGCAGCCGACAGCAAGAAGAGAGTTATCTGGCAGATAAACTCAGAGGAGATTTCAACCCCTTTTTCAGTAAGCACTCACTGTACTGAAATATACCTTGGTTTTCTTCATCTCCGTCACCTCCTGCTGCAATTTCTTGAGTTGTTTTTCATACTGAGACTGATTTTTAAGCAATCGCGCATGTTCCTTTTGAGCTGTTTGAAGTCTCTGAAGTTCTTTATTCATTGCTTGGAGTTTCTTTTCATATTCTGACTTGATTTTTTTTGCCTTTTCTTCCGAATAGGTCTCTACAGAACCTAGAACAAAAGGCAATTCTTATTCTGATGTTGTTCAGGACATTTGCACTTTCCCATCACAGCAGATGACTGCTTCTCCTGCTTTTAGTGTTATCTGCAACATCCTTGAAAAAATGAATTTGTCTCTAGCTCCTGTCACGTGCACTGCTTCAGACTTTCCACTCTTGGACAAGAGATCAGGTATTAACACTTTCCTTCTGATTTCTGTGCACTGGACAACAAGTATTTGAGCACATGAAGACAGATCCGCGCACACTTGCTCACACACACGTGTACAAGATCAGAACAGCCCCAAGAGCCACCAAGCCCTAACAGCCCTTTTCTGGCACTGATCAAAAGGGAAAGCCTAAGGAAGAATAAGGGAATGGCAACAGCCTATGACATCTATAACCATAAAGCATATATAGTATATTTAAAAAAAAAAGAAAGAAATAATATACTTCTGCCATTACTCTCCCAAAGTTCAACTATTTGTGGCTTAGAACTTTGAGTCAGAGTTAGTTTTTTCACCTCAGTACTACTACACATGCAGAAGTTTGGCGAGTAAGACATCTCTGAAAGGCCACTGACCGTAGTTCTTATATTTTATGCAAATCAAAAGAAGGAAGGGAGGGGAGGAGCGAGGAAAGAACTTTGAATTCAGTAACTATCTCAAGCATTATGTTAAAATGAGAGCTCCTGAAAACTGAAAATGTTTATTCGACCAGATCAAATACCTGTCAGTAACAGCATCCATTTGAAACACTTCTCTCGGTTCTGGTAGCAACTGAGTAAATGATGATTGACTGGCATCGTGGGTACAAACCTATTTCTCTTTTCTGCAATTTCTTCTCTCATTTGAAAAAGTAAGTGAGGGAAGTAGCAAGCAATTCAGCTTCAATAGCTTAATCTTGCACAACATCTGTATTTAAATGATTGTTTTACTTCTTACCCAAGTTTTGCAGAACCTGGTCTCTTTCAAGCTGAGTGTCTCGAATTTTATGTTGTAGCATCATTAGTTTCTCTTCATATTGTTTTTTCAGTGTTTGCAACCTTCTCTGGCTGTTCTCTAGCTCATCTATCAGTTTCTGCTTAATGGCTATTTCACAGGTGATATTTGCCAAGTCAGCTTGATAGTTTTCTATAATAAAAAGATTTCAGTAATTAAAAATTAAGGCTCCTGTTAATGTGACAGTGAGGATTACATAATGTGCCACCCCCACAATGTTACTGTTATTTCCTGCCATGTAAATTGTGCACAGCAGAATTCAACACAAAGCATGATGCAGCAAGCAAAACTGTTATCAGCAGTTTATGATAAAGTCTCCTCCTTAAACACTCTACATCCTCGAACTGTGAAAGAGGTAGGGAAAGATGTGTCTCACTGGATCACAGTTGCCCATATGTTGTAATTACTGATATTTAAATCTCCACATCAGCAGTCTGTCCTTCCCCATATAAAAGGCTGGGAGACTTCAGTCACCCCTCGGGGCTGTCATCTATAAACCCAGCAGGTTATAAAGGAAAATTTAACTGCTGGCAGGCTGCAAGGCCAAGCTTTCCCTTCTCTAGCTCTCAAAAAGATACAGCCAAAATTCTGAGAAGACAGTTAGTCCCTTTTCCTTGCTTTTTCCTCCTACTTTTCTTATTCCATTCACCATTCCACTTCCACAACTGGTGAATGGAATAAGAAAAGTAGGAGGAAAAAGTAAGGAAAAGGGACTAACTCACACGTTCATAAACCCCACAAGTTTAATTGCTTTAGTCCTTTTTTTGGCTTAAGATTACATGTTCCAGAATAAAGATGTTGAGGATTTATATGGTTTTGTTTTGTTTTTTTTTTTCCCCCCAGGTTCTGCAACTCCTGCTCATGGTTTGTATGATTCTCAAACAAGAGGGAACCAGACTTAGAGGTATTCAGAAAACATGTAGATGTGGCACTTCAGAGCATGGTCTAGTGACCATGGAAGTGTTAGGTAGAGGGCTGGACTTGATGATCCTGGAGGTCTTTTCCAACCTTGATGATCCTATGACTGGTTTGCCCGCTTGGCCTGCCTCACACAACAGAGTTGCTGGTGATGCTGCCTTTGACTCTAGCAGCCCTAACTTGCAGGTCACACAAAAATGAGGAATGCTGATGTACTTCCAGCCTTTCAAAATTAAATTCTACCCACTTCCAAATTGACTAAATGGGAGTTACTACCTTGGTGACTAGTCCCGAGACATGAAAATAAGCCAGTACTTAAGCCTTACACTTTGGATACTCTAGCCAAAAAGAAATGAGCTGTTATCCAACACGTGACGGCTGCTGGTCAGTTTTAAAGCCAGGACAAGGCTGCTCGATCAGCAGTCTATTACCTGTTCTAGCAACATAACCAAAGAAAGAATTCACTGGACCTGTGATCCATCGAGTTATAGACAGGGGGCTGACAACATGCTCTTGCCTCCCGAGAAATGACAGATAGTATTTGCAAAGTTTTACAGAATGTTGCACTGACATCACCTTTTTCATCAGAGTCAGAATCTGATTCATCTGAGCTTTCGACAACTTCCATGTCATCTTCATCCTCATCATCTTCCTCTTCTTCATCCTCACGATCGCTTACTTCCTGAGTTTCCTCCTACAAAGCATGCAAAATGGAAAGATGCTGAACACATCTACGCTTTTCCATCCCCCAGTCACTCGTGGGAGATGTCAATCACTGTGACACCACAGCCTTCACGTCACCCATTCCTAATTCCCTTTCTGTAACCTTATAAACGTTTAAGAGGCCAATGAACAAAGAAACCAAACATTCCAAGTACTTACTGCTTCTAGTTCATTATTCTCTCTCTCTGAAGTGCCTTTTTCATCTCTCTTCTCCTGCTCGTTATCTGTGTTATCCTCTTTAACACTGCCAGAAGAGGCACAGACACAAAATATTCACAAATTGAAAAGTCATGTGCTTCCCATGCCCCAAACCAATGAGTTGCAATTCTACATAAAGATGAAAACCAAAGTGTAGTAAGACAAGTGTGCAGGTGTCGAACGTGGGCAAAGCACAACTTCCAAACTCTCGCAGATGACAAAATAATGCTTAATTTCTCTTACTATTAGCTTGTAAAACAATGGGAACGTTGAGCACATCTGTTTAGGGCGTGCTGCACCACGGGGACCATCAGAATACACATCGCCCCAGAATACAGCAGCACTCATTTTGTGTGGAAGTTGCAGCATACCCAGAATCGTTTTCACCAAGTGTGCAGGTACAACACACATTACAGGTATTACTGCACTCTCAAGCTGCAACAGAGCCTACTGTGCTTACAGTTGTCTGAAAGTCTATGTAGAGCCTTCAACACCACCTTAATTTATCATACTATAGCTACTCTTTTTATCAGTTATCTACCCTGACATCAAGGGTAAGCTCAAAATGGGCATTGATACAACGTCAGAAAGGAGTTGAGAAATGCTGAACTTTTGCAATAGGACCATTTCTCTCAAAAATAAACTTTTTCCTACTATTAAGAGTACATTTTCCAATATTCCCATGCTTTTGTTTTTCAAGACTATGGTTCAAAACTTACTTAAAAGTCACGTATCTCTATATTCTTTCCTCTCTTGGCAACTTGAAGTGCAGTGAAGGCTTGTGAAAATTACAGCAATTTTGTGTTTTGGTTTAAAGGTTTGGTGTATTAGCCACTAGGATGAGTTTCAGTGGTTTTAAGTGCACATTTGAGACATCAAACGCAAAAGCAGAATTAAAAAAACAATGGCACTTTGCAAACTGTCACGGACTAAATGTCAGTCCCAGCATTACCTGTGCAAAGCCCCTGCAATCCCGGATAGGTGGGAAATCATGACAGAACAGGGGGCAATCATGAAACCACGTGCTTAGGACTGAGTAATGTGGAATCCACCTCACCTAATTCAGCTGCATAAGAGTTTGGCAAGTCACGTGCTTTCACTGATCAGGCAGGATAACTAGAAATGCACATACTCCTCCACTGACACCAGACTCAAGGTCTAACTCTGGGACAAATCCAGTGCTTGGTGCAGCAGCAAGAAACGTCCTGTACATTTGAGACACTAGTTTTGCAAGTGACACCTAAAAGCCACCTTTAAAACAGAGCACTAGTTAAGTAACGCCGTGCTTCTTTGCACGCGGGATTTTTGGTTTATTGTATTTTTTAAGCTGTTCAGGGCTAGCTGGTCCCTTCTGCCTCACTCATCACCAGTGAGACCAAACCCAGCTACAGCTGACCACACGTAAGGCAGAAAGCTTTTGCTTGGACTACCTGAATCCACACAGCAGCTGGGGAGGCTGGAAGTCAAAAGCCCAACCAGATTCGTACAGGAACAAACCCGCCAAACGGGGATCAGTAGCCAGGCAAACTTTTCCACCTATTCTCGTCTCTCTTGGCCCTCAACATGTTCTGGTTTATGTTGCTTACTAATCCTAAATGGTAACACAGCTGCAGTCTTCATGCAGATTGAGGCAAATCCCCGGCTGCTCTTCCAGAGGGACACAGCACAGAGCTCACCACTACAGAGGATTTGTGTCCTGCCCGATAAAGGGGAGAGACAGGAGGAAGGAGAGCCAGCAGCTCTCCCAGGCAGAACTCTATTGCTTAATCTGTGTGCTACTGAGCTGTGGATTCAACGTCATCCGCATGAATTCAGTGGGGGGGGTGGATCAAACTAGACAGCTGAAAAATAAAAGCTCAGCTCCTTTCATTCTTAATAACAGTATATTTCTCTTTTTAGAGCAGCAACTTAACTGCTTTCTACAACTAACTACCTACTTTATCTACTGCTTTGGCTGAAACCGAACGGAAGGAGCAGTCAAAGCTTTAGTCACGTGCTTTCTAAAAAAAAGCAGCAGACTTAACAAAGATGTGACCTTCTTGGTCTCACATGCCAAAATAATTATTGCTGTATGCTGCCTGCTATACATTTCATATCACAGGAGCTACTGCACCTTCCTCCTGCCTTTCATTCACATACGAGTCATGCAAGACAGAAATCTACTTCATTTTATAGCAACTCCCAAAGGCACCACCTCCCCACAAACACTTGCTCAACACTGTGCAATCCCAGAGTCAACCTCAATTCCACAGGAGGGGTTTTTTCCTAGTTAAAACCTTACTGAAAGTCAAAACACACACACACAAAAGAATTTTGAAAAGCCAAATGAACTACTCTTGAAGTACCTATGAATCTGCACAACTTCTTTTCATGTATGACAACCAGTTAATTGAAATGACAGGTAATTAAAAACCTGGGAAATATTCCAACCTTCTTTCTTCTTGACTGCTTTCCTCAAGTTTCTGTAGCCTTCAAAAGCACGAGGTACAGTATTGGAAGGCCAAGCCAATGAAGGACAAACCAGACAGTGAAAAGCAAGAGTGATAAGAAGGTAAAAAAAATGATATATGAGCTTTGTGGAGTTTAAAATGAAATTTTAAAAGATACTGTCAAGAGACAACAAGTAGTAAAAAGACAATACATTTTGCATAGTTGGAAAGTAAATAGAAAACAAAGATGTAGTATTTATAGGTTAATCTGTTGCTGTCAACAATTGTAAAGTCAAGTTACAGTAAGGAAGAAGATTTAGATAGAGACTACATTTCACTTTGAGAATGATTTCTAATATGGATTTTTTTTTTTTTTTAAAAACCCCTCTTAGTTCTAGAAAAAGCTTTCTCCCCATTTGCCATTTAAAATTGGCAATTGCAAGGACTATGGTCATTAAATCAAAGTTATATATCCTCAGGGCTACATCAGGGAACCAAAAAAAAAAAAGCAATGTACTTATTTTATATATATGCTGATAACACGTTGTAACGTAAAGGACTAATGAGAAATTGTTACCAGTAGCATTCTGAATATAATTCATAGAAAAGTCATCGTACTGCATTTCTTTTTTGGTTTGGGGTTTTGTTGCTTTTTAAATAAAAAGCAGAAAACAGCAGTTTATTTTCTGGGATTCAAAAACAACATGCTAATGATTGCTTGTTATTTTTTAATAAAATAAGAAAAAAAAATGCCTCAGAAGCAATGAGATGGACAAAGTGTTAGTATTTTTACTTGTACTTTTTCCCTCCTGAACAAATGTGGGTGTATCACCAAAGAAATGCCTGCATCATTTATATAAGCATAGAGGTGGCTTAAATTTTCAACTGCTGAAATTCCTCATGTTCCCATTATGAGCAAGAGCTTTTGCTGTCTTTTCACCTTATCCTGCCTGCCATCTTCCCTCGGTATCTTTTAGGAGCCAAGATGCTGAACTCCATGTAATTTTATCCCTAATTTAGTTTCATAAGTGTTAGGGAAGTCAAAAGACAACAGTCAGAAAAGGTTACCAGGTACATACAGCTGAATAACAATTGAAAGGGACATGAGAGATTTGCACCAGTGCTTCTGCTGAGGAGGTCACACTGGGGGACACCCCAATCAAGCACGTCAGCATTTCAGTAGCCAAAACTTTACCGCTGCGTAAACTGTTTCTGATAAACTCTGACAGATGCTTGTTAAAGTCTCCAGATTTAGAGCACTACATACCTGCTGCTCAATCAGAAACTGGCTCTTAGATCTTCAGGCTAGCTCACAACAGTTTAGGTAAGTTGCATGTATTTAAAATTACGTGTCTTTCATCATATTGACCCATATCCAGGAAACAAACATATCAAGCAAGGTAGCAGATGGGGCAGAACTAGTGACTAGGCTTCCCGAGCCCATTTTAATTGGAAAAGGTTAGAGAACTTTGAAAGAACAGCAACCCTAAAAAGAAATAGTACAGTAAAAGCAGCTAAATGCCTGTAGAAGACAGAATTAGAGCAGAGAAACCCTAAACTGCAGAGTAAAGCGTCCCTTTGCCACACGTCAGCATACCCACAGCCAATTGCTGAAACTTCAAACCGAGTACAAATTCAGAGGGATATATCCTGAGGAGACTTTGTGTTTCATTCATTAGACAGAAGCACTCTAGAGAGAGCAAGCAGGACAGGCTATATGCATAATCCCCCTAATTCTAACATTTCTTAGCTTCCAAGGAAATTTTTTCCTAACATGCACACCTCAGTAATTTCGAAATGTGCATTACAAAGCAGTCTGTGCATGAGCCAGGAGATAGATTCAAACCTCACCAGCACTTTGAGGAGTACAATCCCATTCTACAGAACACAAGACCCACGTGAAGATGGAGGTTGGACCGTCAAAAGGTCTCTTCCAACTTCATTTTTTCTACGATTCTCTAATTCTATAATGCTAGGAGAGAAAACTGATCTCCAAAATAGTTTATGGTAAGTAGTGCCTACTGCTGGGCCAGACCACCAAGCTATGCTCTCTACAACTACCTGAAGGGAGGTTGGAGGGAGGTGGGTGCTGGTCTCTTCTCCCAGGTAACTGGTGATAGGACGAGATGAAATGGGCTTAAGCTGCACTGGGGGAGGTTTAGGTTGGATATTAGGAAGAAATTTCTTTACTGAGGGAGTGGTGAGGCCTTGGAACAGGCTGCCCAGGGAGGGGGTGGAGTCACCATCCCTGGAGGGGTTCAAAAACACATGTAGATGTGGCACTGCAGGATGTGGTTTAGTGATCATGGTAATGTTTAGCAGACAGTTGGACGTGATGATCTTGGTCATTTCCAGCTTTAATGATTCTATGATTCTACCCTGTTCACAAGACTGGTGCCCTGGTCTGAGGAAGTGTGACTGGATGCAGAAGCTTCTTTTAGGAAAGCAAAAGAAAACAAAACCCACATCACAAAATAAACCATCCTGTGTTTTACTTACTACTGTATGCAAGGTAAAATTTCCTTTATTTAAGTGATCATCTCCTACACTAAGAGACATTACTCAATACATCTAGTAACTTCTGTCTGTTTTCTAGTCAGTCCTGTCTGCTACCTAACACACAGGCTCAAACCTAACACTTGAGGCTCCAAGCATGTATTTAACTGCATGCTTTGTTTTAAAATGTGTTGAAACATAAAAATCAAATCCCTTGCATTCAGAGCTAAAGAACTTGCTGAAGTGTTTGGCTGAAGAGAGGCCAGATCATTCTGCTGATTTTATTTAATACTTCCATCCTCCTCCCAAATTCCTACAGTAAAATCTCTAAAAATGGCCAGAAAAGCATAAGAGTTTCCTGAAAAATGACATGCAGAAGAAGAATCTGGTTATTAAAATGAGCGCTCCCTACGTGTATCAGACATTTACGGATTGACACATCGACAGGAGCTCAAATTGTAGGTATTACTCACTCAAATCTACTTTACACTTCAACTCTATTTCACTCGTACTGTTTTAGCTTTACTCTTAACTTGCAGAAGTCTGAAGGGCCATTAGTAGAAAAACAGATTAGAAGTGTGTAAAATTTCAAGGAAAAGCTCTCTCATGGCATCCAAGTCTCAGAGTATGCAAACAGATCCTTGCTGTACTAGCTGCTGTCTGAACAGGCATTTATATCCATGTCTATGAGCATTTGAGTAGATGAGAAGGTGGACAGCAAAGAGCAGCAAAGCATGATGTTGCAGATAATTAGGAAACCTCAAATTAAAACATTCATAAAAGCAGAAGATAAAGCAAAAGAAGCCATTCCCAGAGCTACCAACAAATTCCCAGCTATTCAGAGTATCTTTTCTTCAGAAAGTTGTTTCAGTTTTGATATACAGTAGAAATAATATTTATAATTTTTGTTTAAAGCTTCTTTTGAGTTTCAGACACATTTTAGCAAAAAAAAATAATTTAAATACCAAGATTTGTGGAGAGCACCTGTGCTTTCAGTGTTGTGCAAGCTTACACAGACAAATTCATTACAGCAGAGACATTCACTCTGCAGATACTGCATACTCCACCGGAAGAAAAGATGCAAAAGGCAAAAAAAACCCCTGTAACTTCAACATGTAAAAGGGCTTGAAAGAGCAGCAGTTTAGGATCCAAACCCACACAGCAATATCAAATGAATTTAAGTCTCAAGGATTAAAAAAAAAAAACAAACACAAAAACCAAAAAAACACCTCTTAACTACCAAAGAGAAAGCAAATAGCATTATAATTCATACACCACCTCTTCTTCTTTTTCCTTTCTTTTTTTTTCAGCTTTTCTAGATCTTTCTTGGCTATATCTAGAATTTCCATTGTCTCTTTCTCTGAAGAAAGCACAGAGGTAGAAAACGCCGAAGGTCCACCAAAGTACGTGGATCTCGTCGAAGCTCTTGACAAGCTGCGTCGAAGATTTTCATTCACTGCTTCGCTTTCTAATAATTTTGCTCTTAAAAAAAGATAGATTATAGATCATGAACCACAAGTACTGCTAAAGCACGAGATGTATGCTCTTCAGCATCTGTAACTGCAACGCTTTACCTTCAGCTGAAGAAGAAACTACAAACCAAGGCGAAGCCTCACAAAATACAAGTGTAGTAGATCCTTAGGAGACCATTTTACACAGTGGTGTTTATAGGGTACGTGTATTTTATAGCCTGGACAGAATACATAAGTGTCTGCATAACTAAGTACACAGATATATATCTATACATGCTCTCTCTATATACACAAGTTACATGAAAGCTAAAAAGCCAAAATCTTTAACACTAACTGGAAATAGGACAGATTTGGCTATTTTGTTTTGCTTTTGTTTGGGATTTTGTTTGTTTTCATGGGGTTTTTTTGTTTGTTTTCATTTGGTTGGTAGGGGTTTTTTGTTGTTTTGGGTTGCTTGTTTGTGGGTTGTTTGTTTTTCTTGGTTTTTTTTTTTTTTTTTTTAAATGATACATCTCCAAGAAATTGAGGACTGTAAAATATTTAACTCTTTTTAATTTAAAAATAAAGCAGATGCTTTTTTTTAACCACTAAAACTGTAACAAGCAATTTCTCAGTACTAGCATTTCTATATGAGATTATGAAGTTATAAAAGCAAAAATCATTCCCAGTTTTGCTGTCCTTTATGCAACAACAGCAAAGTCATCATCATTATTTAGGCAACGTCCTACTTTCATTCCCACTGTCAGCTGCATCTTTTTAACACCAGATAGTCTTAGAAGCTGACAGACCACTGTCCTAAAGTAATCCCCACACAGGAAAACAGCTAAAGCATTTACTTGCAAACATTTTTTGTATTATTAGTTTTTAATAAAGATTCTTCAAATACGTATTATGCAAATACCTGAGATCTTCAATTTCCTTGATATAATTATGAATCATGTTGCTAATTTCTTCATTTCCTTCTCCTTTGAAAGATGGGGGGAGGGAGGGAAAGAGAAAGATTAAGAAAGGATGGTAAAAGTAGAAATATCTGAACACAGCTACTAGGCACAAGGTACCAGCAAAGAGAAGCAGTCACGTGGGCTATGCCTTTAGCTTTTATCTAATTTGCAAAGTAAACGTCCTCCTTAAGATGCGTTAAGCTTTTGGCTCCTCTGTGGCATATGATCAGGAATATGACAAGAACATTCTTCTATTCAATTTGGTTTTGATATTGGCACCTTTTAACAACACAGGTGCAGTAAATCAGGAGCAACCTGGCAAGCAGTGCACAAAGTGAGCAGTCGTGGTAAGAGAAGCGGGTTGATTATGCTGTGGGGTGAAAAAGCAAGCCAACACGCACTCACGTGTCTCCAGGCCCTCACCCAAACCAAAACAGGCAAGACCACGTATAGCTAAGCGTACAAGTAATTCCTACTCAAATGGATTAGTTCACATTTCACGTTGTTCGTAGTCCTAAATGAGTGGTCAAATCAGGGTACCAAATTATTTCAACAAAAAGAAGTCTCCAAAACCAGGAGGAAGTAATGAGATGGGGGGCGATCCCCTCCAAAGGCCTAACTTCCTTCCAAGGTACCCACGAGGCAAGAACACAACCGATTAAAGCTCGTGAACTTGGAAAGCAGCTTTGGCACTACGCACACACGGCGTACCTGCTCTGGCTAGCACTTGGTTGGCCTGGTCACTCATTAGTTGAGTTATTCTGGCTCTCAGTGCATCAATGGTCTCTTGCATTGCTTTAATTCTGACACGCAGGTTGTTGTTTTCTGTTTGCAGCATCGCGTTTTCGTGAAACATGTCATTGATGCTTTCGACTCCTTCTTCATCTATAATCCTTTTACCCTTAAGAAAGTAAATATATTTTACTACTAGTTAAAGGATGATCTACATATGAAATTAATTTTTAATTCCCAGATTACTTGACATTCCAAATAGGTACGGTTGGCAAAAGATAATCTTTTCTCAAAAAGTTTACAACAGATAAATGAAGAGTTTTTGAAGTGCTAATAGCTGGCCAACACCTTAGCATTTGGGTCCTGTGTAATTCCATCTCAATCTGAAATACAGGATCTTGAAGAGGTTATGCAATGAGAAGACAAGTCTCTATCAAACCAGGATATTACCTGAAGAACAACAAAGGATGAGGACACTGTTTGGAAACCATATTTATTGCTGAAAATATTTTTTGTTCAAAATTTCACGAAGAAACAGATGTTGTGTAGCAGGATTATTCACCTTGTATAATTTAAAGCCTATTTTTAAAACACAAATGTTTTTTTTTTTTAAAAGCAATACACAGCAGCCTTCCACATTCACTGATGTGCCCTTCTCGCTTTGGAAGTGACCATTTCTCATTGCTGAGCACGACAAGATCAAATTTTGCCTTTCCAAAAGCAAAGAGCGTGCAGCATGTGTTGATCACAGAACCATCTAGGTTGGAAAAGCCCCTTGGGATCATCGTGTCCAACCATTCACCCTCCTCTACAAGTCCTCCCCTAGACCAT
>JANHGN010017381.1:41097-67565 GCA_024605025.1 Megaceryle maxima
AACCTCTCTACAATGTCCTTTCAGGGAGCTGTAGAGAGTGATGAGGTCTCCCCTCAGCCTCCTCTTCCTCAAACTAAGCAGACCCAGCTCCTTCAAACGCTCCTCAGATGATCCATTCTCCAGTCCCTTGACCAGCTTCGTTGCCTCCTCCGCACCCACTCCAGCCCCTCGATATCTCTCTTGTACTGAGGTGCCCAGAACTGGACACAGTATTCAAGGTGAGGCCTCAGCAGTGCTGAGTACAGGGGGACAACCACCTCCCTACTTCTGTCACTGGCATTCACTGGTCTATCTTTTGGTGATGCAATCAATGTTTTCTAAAAACATCTGCTAATCAGTTACTCACATTTTTTACTGTGTGAGGTGGAAGTAGCCAACAGAAAAGCAAGCTGTAGAGCTGTGAGCATTTTAAAGCAGAGGGAATCCTAAGAGGACAAACTTACTGTTTTGTATTCCATGAGTTCCATCTGTAGCCGTGCAATCTCACTGCGCAAAGCATTTATTTGTTGACTAGCCCTATCCTGGTTAACCATCACCTTGTTCTTGATGTTCCGTGCCCGATTGGCATACTTTAATGTGTTCAAGGTTTCCATGAAGTCTCGATCCGAAGGGCTCACGCACGCGATCATGAGCGTTTGACTGGAAGTTAGAAACATAAGTCAGCATTACACATCAAGAACAAAAAGAGCAGAGAGAAGCTAACAGGTCTTCAGGTAGAAGGCAAAAGAAAAACAGTGACTCCCTAACATTTGCAAAAATATTCCTTGGCCTAACTGACAGTAGAAGACTGTCAACCACAAAGTTCAGCACTGTTAGATCTTCTACCACCCTCCCGTAGGAGATGGTAGATTATTAATCGTTCTACATGTACATTATAAAAGCAACTAACCAGTGTTCCTAGAAAAGTTTTTTCAAGTTACATTCAGTTTGCCTAATCACACACAAACTGAGATTTAAGTCCTTAAGATCTACCTCATGTCCTGGGGAGGGATTTGGATTACACAGTTGTCAGGACTGCCGACTCGATTCCTCAGGTGCCCACCTACGTAATCTGAACGTTGCCTGAATGCTCATCTTAGTTGTCCTTGGTACCCATTGTCTACCCTGGGTTCCACCAGGACCCAGACTGCCTGAATTCTCCACTGCAAGTGATCTCCCTTTCTCCAACAGGAACTCAAAAGCTAGTAGTTACCCTTAGTACATCTGGCTAGAGCTGTATTTATTCCATGTTTCATAACACCACTGCTTAGAGCACTTCCCAAAAAGCAGCAGGGCCCAAACTCTAGACCAAGAGAGCTATGAACAACCATCTTCCTCTTGGGTTCCTACAACACCCTCTAGGCATCCCACCGTGGGATACACAGAGTGAGAATATACTCCTTGCTGCAGTGAAAGACTGAGCAGACAGGCCAGCAAGAAACAGTGGGAGAGAAGCAAAAAAGGCATAGAAAAAAAAAAAAATTCTTTCCAACCAAGTGTCTTCATCACTTAAGTGGCAGATGGAGAAAGCAGGGTCCTTTCCCTCACTCCCTGGAACACACTCATTTCACATCAGATGAGAATAGCTAAGAGGGACCTTCTCAGAACCACAGTTCTAGTTATAGCTCATACTCCGAGGGTACCCACATGGCCTAAATTCTCAGAGGGACCGAGTACTCCCCTCCAGACTTTAGAGGGCTTTGCTCCTCTGTTGTACGTTAAAGCTCAGGTGGCTGCCTTAGGAAGGGTACACATTGTCCAGGGCAATGGAGCAACGCTTGCATTTAGGCAGGCTGGATTCTCATCTCTACTGGCTACAATTTCAGACCAAGATAAACAGACAAACAAAACAAGACAACAAAAAAAAGACGACAACCCTTTGTGAGGTAAACAATTACCTTCACCATACACACCGGGAACCTGAACTGGAAAGAACAGCTAGTCTGAGAATACAAGGAAGGTTCTGTGTCAGCCACTCTCCCTCAGACCTTGCACATACCTCTGTCAGTTGTCCAAACTATTTTGAGTTTAGTCCTCAAGCTAAAAATGTGAGATTAATAACAAAAAGAAAACCATTTTGACATGAGGACTACTTGTGCTTTAGGTGAGAATGTGATTACTTCTCTAAACATTCGAGGACTGGTTCTGCTAGGTGTCTGTCTTGAAAACTCAACAACTTGAACACCACTTTCCTGTCTGAACTGTATAAGGAACTAGTTTTAAGAACTGCTCTACTGCCTCTGTTTTACCATTTCTTTCAACTGCTACCCTGCCTTAGTGGTTATGAAAGCTTCCATTTTTCATATTATATGTAATAAAAATCCTTTCCAAAAACACCAATACTCCTCCATATTCTTACTTGAATAATTCAAGAAACATTAATATATAAATGCTGCCTCAGAACTGCTACAGCACTATAGTGAGAAGGGGAATTCCGGTGAGAATAGTACACTGAAACAATGCTTTCATCTTCGTTACCTCAGCACTCACTGCAGCCTAACCCGAGCCACTACTAGTAAATTTAATTTTTTTTTTTTTTAAGAGAAACAATACTGCATAGGGTGGAATGTGGAAGCCACAGAACAGGCTAATAGAAACCTACTAATCTGATGTCCTAGAAGAAAAATAGTATGTTTATTAAAATTTAGCTTTCCCACAGGTTTTGCTTGCCAAGGCACAGATAAGAAGTTATTCAAATGCCGCTAACGCGTAACTCTTCCCTCACAGCAAAGCAACTGTTTGAGGCTTCTCAGAGTGTCACAGTAACAGCAGGAGGTGGAGTGTCCACACAGAATGAGTATCTCTGAATGTCCTTGAAAATGCTCTGGGACAGCATTTTCCCCTGGTACATTGTACGCTGAACTATGCGAGTTCAGCTGAGGAACAGGAGGGGCAGCAGCAAAGCTGTGAGAAGAGAAAGCGTTCAACAGCCAAACCTTCAACAGAAGTGCAATTTTCAAGGTGGTTTGAACAAAAAAAACCCCACCACCCACAAAACAGAAAGCGCTCATTTGTTATTGTATCTGATACAAGATTTAGTCAAGAAATCCTAATTTTAGTTATTTCCAGAAAGACCTTAGAAAAGCTCTCTTGAATTCTGCTTTTATTGTAACTCTTGAGCTTCTTCCTCCCCAAAGCACTTGCAAAAATTCTAGCCTTTATTTTACTTGTTTTGTCTGTCTCTGCTTTTCCTCACACTGCAGTGCTGCAAAATGTTACTAAAGGTCTCTCTGAAGAGTAGAGCAATGATTTAAGAATTGGTTTTCACATTTCCCTATTCCCTTGTGAAATGCCCAGAATTCTTCCTGCCCTCTGAAAAATAGCAGTGGGCTATACTGGATTAAATAGAGGAGTAAGAGTAGCACTTTGCTAAAACATACTCCATTGTGCTCCCTTTTCTAGTTGTCAATGGTACAGATATAAAATCTGCATTTAACAAATTCATTAAAATGTTTTGATTAGGAAAAGCTTCTAGAGCTTTCTCTTTCTTGTCCTGGAAACAGGAGCTTCTAAGTAAATCAAAGCTTCATGTCTAGTAAAGCTACAATAGCACTGAAAAACCACAATGCAAAAAATCCTCTTTAAAACCATTTCCCTGCATTTAGTGCTTTCCACCATGACAGTAATTTCTCTTCAGAAGGTCCCTTCAACAGTGTGGCCATTTTTATCATTGCCTAATGTTTATTTTGCTTTCTGAAGATTAAGTTCTCATTCATGCTCATTCCCAATGAAATACATAAAAAGTTCTACTTTCCATACCTGTTTCCCCCAAGAGAGTCTTGCAGCAGCCTTGTAAGCTTTGAATCTCTGTACGGTACATGAGTTGCCTTCTTACTTTTATCTCCCAGAGCACTTATAACATTGCCAAGTGCCAGCTATAAAACACCAAATCGTGCAATGCACAAGTTAAAATTCAGTTTGAGTAGCTTTATTTTTAAAACAGCTATAAACTGGGGGCTACATATTGTGGAGAAGTGAATACACTTTCATGAAAGGTAACAAAACATTATTTCTGGAGGGTTTTTTTGCATTTTACAGTAGACATCTAGAAACTTCTGTGCTACCAACAGTGAAATGGATGACTTACAGTCTGGTGTCTGCAGGTGGTAAGTGCTCAGTACCATTTGTGCATAGTGTCTCTTGACAGACCATGTCAGGTAAAGTAGCTAAAACTTCAGCTTGCAACTGACATTTACTTGTGAGGATTATCGAAGCTGATCTCTGATAAAATTAATTTTGAAAAGAATATGGCTACTGCTAGAGGTCAGCAATCTGCTTTATGCTAGATTTAGAATAAAATACAGGGCATTAATATAAAAAAAATACAGAATTTATGACTTCTACAGATAAGTAACAATGAAAACTTAAGCTTTTAAAGCTTGCAACTATATCACTCACAGCTATCGCATTTCATTGCTAAAAGTGTCTGATGTTGAAGTGGTTTGTGATCAACAATTTGACTGTAAAATTATTGTTGATGTGCAACGGCACATACTTCAACCAGACTGCCAAATTAAAAAAACATTCCTCTAGATGTCACCACGTGCAGCCACTTCTTTGGCTGGAAAATGGTCTCCCTGCAGCCAGCGGCTGAAGGACTCTGCATGTGCTACATTCAGTGGCTGCTTTCAAGTGTTTACATCCCTTTCAATCTGCTTCTCAAAGCTGAGGGATAAAATTCACTGGAAATGAAAGTTGTGTGATCATATAAAATATAACTTTTATCACACCGATTTTCACCTTTGTATAGTCTGTATCCTATCTATTAAGGATACACCTACATCATCTACTCTCCCAAATTTCTGTTGGCTTTGTGCTCATAGCAATAATGAAAATTGAATTATCTTTCTCTTCCATATAATATAACCAGAAAAACTACAGAATATAACCAGTGTCATCAAGGCAGGAGAGTCACTAAGAAAGTTCTCTGGTGCTACACGCTAGAATGAAGAAAAAAAACCAAAAAGACATGTTTTCACATATGAAATAAACTTGCATTTTTGCACCTTTAAAGAGAGAACTGCAGAGTGCTTTCACATAGCCAAGTAGCTCAAAACAGAGGCATTCAAATACAGTCTCCACTGATAAACACCAGCTCTACTGTCCTCTGTAGTTAATGTTGAGTATTTAATACGGTAGATTAAAAAAACCCAAACAACAGAGAGCAAGTACACAGACAAAAAAAAAAAAAAGAATTAAAAAAATTATTTCTACCCATAAGTGTTTTGCCCAGGCTTATTTTACATTCTTTTTCATAACTATAACAAAGAATCACTTTTGTTGATCAGTTAAGCTTATTCACATTTTACACGCCTGTACTTCTTGCAAACTGCTTGTCACGTTCTCCAATTGTTTGGGTCTTGACAGAATAGAAAGTAAAAAAAGAAAATGTGAAAAACTCTATAAGACCTTTTAAAAAAGTTATAACTAAGTAGTTTTCACAACAGTTTCAAGTCCTGTAATTTGCTAGTCAAGGCTCTAGTACAACCAAGAAAACATAGCAAGCCAGAACCTAGTAAGATTCAATATAAACTGTTGCATCCCCTGCTACAGTCCTTGTTCTGCTTTAGAGAGGAATAAACAAAGTGATCCAAAAAGGAAGAGAAGATGGTACCAACAGCCTATGGAAAGAAGTTGTATAGTCTTACTAGTCCACAGTTGATGGAAATGCCTTCTTTTGCCCGTTCTCCTGTAGCTCCTGTTCGCTTTAACCTTTCAGATCCCGCTAGATCAACAAAATGGAACTTGGCAGTAAGAGTTTCAAATTCATTCATCTCAGAAGATTCAGATATTATCCTGTTATCAGTGGCATTATCCTGAAATGAAGCACAACCCATAACGCTTCGTAAGATGTTTCACGTTAATATCTGTCTACTGCAGAGTTCACTCAACAATTACTGTCACAGCCATCTCCTTCCTCATTTACTCATTCTAACAGCGACAGTATCTCTCAAAAAACCATCTCTATTTTCATCCAAAGCACTGACATATTCTTGAAGACACAACTCTAGAGGTATGTGAGCAGCAATTACTTGGTGCATGAGCTACAGTTGTTTCTTGATGGAGGAACAGGAGGATCTATTATACAAGTCTGCAGCAAGGTGGCCAGTAAAATTTGTAGCTCTCCTGGAATGCAAGTCTTAAATCAATTGTCAAAGGAAATTGATTATAAATAAATAAATAATTAAAATCTAACTGTGTTATTATCATTGAAAACTACCAGACACGCTTAGTTCATAAGTGTGCCAAATAATTGAAATATATTTTGATTTTATACCTCTCTAATTCCCATCATCAGTCTCCCTATGGCACCATTCTTCAACTTTACTTTAGGAATTACTTTTATAAGCCAGTTTTCCTAGCAGAGAGTATTTCACCAGTGCTTCTGACTCAGAGAACAAAGAGGTTCCTTCTTCCACCTCCTCGCTCTCCCAAGTAAGCTGTGATGACCAGCACTTAACACGGCTGTCTCGGGGCAGGGACTCTGCCAGGAACACACTGCGCTACGGGGGCAGGTACCGTAGCCTCGGCCTCTTTCCACTGCACATCCCAAAGCATAGCAGCAAAATTACCCTTTTTCATTAGACAAGCTTTTTTTCCTGTCAATGACACTTAGGATAGCTGTATTATATATTGTGGAGTTTTATTTTAAGTGTAGTCAGAATTGGTGTCAGGAAGGAATG
Source organism: Megaceryle maxima (assembly GCA_024605025.1). Taxonomy (NCBI): domain Eukaryota; kingdom Metazoa; phylum Chordata; class Aves; order Coraciiformes; family Cerylidae; genus Megaceryle; species Megaceryle maxima. The sequence continues at coordinate 47,760 of JANHGN010017381.1, forward strand.
AATGAGAAAAGTCTTTATGTAACTCACTTTTTGACCTTCCTAGTAAGATACCCCCTGCAGGGCAATTCCTACCTCCTTGTCCTGGCAGCATACAACAGGCATATGTTGAGTGCATAAACACTTACACAGCCCAATCTAGAGGCTTTATTAGGTATTTCTACCACAGTAAGCATAGAGTCTTCTGTTCTTTCTTAAAAAAAGCAAAGAACCAACCAACTGAAAAAAAAAAAAAATACAAAACCAACACCCACACAAAAAACAACACGCAACACCAAAAAAAAAAAAAAACAAGGCAAACAGATGAAAAAATAACAGCACAAAACAACCAACCAAGCAAAAATCCAACCCCCAACCAACCACCACCAAAAACTTCAAGTGTTCTGTGGCAATGGTCTGTATGCCTCGGTCAGCTAGCACATGGCTACTTCCAGAGGGTAATGCACGTCTCTGGCGAGCAAAGCTACTCTCCTATGGTGGAACATTTCATCCTTCTGAAACTACCTCCTTTGGCAGCAGTTTCAGAAGAGAGCAGGACCTGTGTCACTTCCACAAGACTGGAAATCACCATTTCTGATGCTTTGACTTCTACATTGCTGGGGACTGCACTCTCTTTCCCAGCTCTCAAAAGTAATAATTAATGCATCCTTTCACTCTCGCTTATCTAGCAAGTGAAATGTATTTCCAGAAACTTCTGAGAAGTATGGATAGAGGGAACACAGAGCAAGGAGCAGTGTGTCTGTGCACTGCGGCCCTGGCTGCCTGCCCAGACTGGGCACCAGTGAGACCACACAGAGGGGACAGAGCCAACACTGTCATCTGAGGAAGAGAAACCGTGTTGCCCTAGTAACAAAAGGTCTCCCAAAACTGTTGTCTACAGAAACTTGAGCTGCATCTCTCCTGGCCACCTAATAATAGCTCATTTTCATTTGTATTCCAGGAGCATTCAGAGGCCAACGTCAGGTCTAACCTCTAACTCTCCAAAACACCGCAGGGAAAGAAGAGGGTGCTGTCTTCACAGATCAAGAATCTATCAATGCCTAGCTCCAGACAGTCAAATTGTCTTGCTCATATCTCCCCAAAAAAAGAGAAATAAAACCCAGTTTGACATAAAGCAGAAGGCAGCCACCTACTCGTCCAACACAAGCCTCTGTTAACAAGCAGACAGAGCCAGGCAAGAGTCCAGCAGGTGGCTCAGCAGACGGGGAAGGCTGCAAGCACACCAGCACTTGGGGATTGCTGTGCTAACAGCCTGCAGAGAAACAAGGCTCACAGGTGGGTTCTCACTCCCCACCCCACGGGCCTCCGAGCAGACAGCATCATCGTGCAGTGACTGAGGTGCCCTGTCTGGGCTCTGAGTGGGATGCCAGTCCCTCCTGAGTGAGGGGACAGCTGCCCACAGCACCAGACCTGTGATTTCAGCGTGGAAAGAAGGAAGATGTGTTTAACAGCTGTATAAAGCAGGTCTACGTACCATGAAGGACCAGGGAGCGACCCTCATTTTGCCTGCAAATGATCATTTCTGATGTTAAAAAGAGAGAAGGCTTTCCACCCCCTAAAGAAGCACTGCAAATCCAATTCCACACGCTTAAAAATGTGGTCTATGTAAAACACTAGCAAGATATTCAGGAGTTCATCAAAATATTTGCAAATTTTCATACCTTTAGAATAATAAAGTCCCTCTGAAGCTACTATAGCTGTCAGTAAAAGGAATTTATTCTGAACTTTCCTCTTTGAAAGGTACTCCAACAGCAGCTAACAATGGAACAGTCGCATAAAAAAACCCCAAACCTACAGAACAGCTCCAAGTATGTTCACAGTCTGAATTTTAGGCTAAGTGCACAGACTCAACAACACAGCTGAAACCCAGATAGGGATCTGTTTAAAATAAATACACAAAGCCCTCAGAATTAGATGCTTTCCTACTTGCTTCTGTTCGGATATCAACACTTCATCTGGAATACCCAAGCATTTTCCATTTGCAAGCTTAAACCCACTAACTACTAGGATACTTAAAAACACCCCCAATTAAAGACAAATTATACATTAAACTTTCTTACTTGCGTACGTTGCAATGAAATACCAAAGAAAACGCTAGAGGAGAATGAGCAGGTTCATGCAAAAGGCTGCAGTTTGTGATTGCCTCTGGCTAGAGGATGGCTCCATATGCACAGATTAAATCAAATTATTATAATGCTTAGCAAACTCATCGAGCACAATGATGACTGCAGCATCTTTACACACTGCAATTCAAAACAGTACTCAGACTCGGAGAAGTGGTTCCTGAAGTTTCCTGCTGGTAGAGATACGTACGGTGTTAAAGGCAGGGCAGACTCTGGTTTGACACAAGTGTATAGTGAAGATCGCGTGGGACCGTGAGCTCTGGACATTCATCTGAGTGCTGGCAGTGGTTCGGGACAAAGCCCCCAGCTTCAGGCACTGCATCATCTGGAAAACAGACAAGAGGTACGTTACATTGCCTGCAGTTTAAATAAAAAGGGTTCCTACAACACTGATGAGTTTAGATAGAAACTTTCCTCTTCGCTATGGTTTCAGTTCCTATATGCAGAAAAGCACTAAGATTTTTAAATAAGCAAACTGAGTATTTTTGGTGGCTTCTGAAAGAAACTGCTTAAATCTCTGGACTCCTCCTCCTTTTACTGTTCTCTAATAGTAACATAGCAATCTTCCTTCCACTCACCTGTGCCAGAACTGCACAATTATTGTACTTTTTTTGTACAGAAACATACAGTACAATAACATTTTCATTCAGATTTGCAAGGTACATGAAAGGTGGCTAACCTCACATCAGTCATCATGCAAAGCTCTCCTGTCACACAGAAAACACCATACGTAAGATTTGGGAGATCAGGTTTACACACATGCCAAAATTTTCTCTCCCAGCAGAACTATATTATTAGCAAAAGTCCGTTCCTAGCATCAGGTGAAAGCAGTATGTACTCAATAGTGAGCATTTATCAGATTTAGGGCTACAGAAACTAAGGAAAATAAAATTTTCCAGTGAATTTTATACCTAAAATTGTCCAGGATGCAGATGTTACCAAGCATAACCTCTATTTTTAGCTATTTATCAAAACAGACAGACAACATTTTTAGCATGTACTTGGCATGCTCGAGAGTAATTTAATTGGCATTATCACCTCTGGTTCTCCATTCACAGTGCGGGTTGTAACACCCACTGTATAAATTCCTCCCGCTGAATCTTCATGGATTTTAATGTTTGATTTTTTATTCTTCGCATCAATATCGCGTGTGGTATCAAACAGATCAAGAATTTCTTCATTGTAAAGCTGAGGAGAAAGAAGGAAAACAAACAAACAAACAAATACAGAAAATATGTATTACTTGAGGAAGGAATTTCTGCAGAGACTAACAAATCTGAGCACAGCACGTAAGAAAGTTCTAAGAACCTGGATGCCAAGGCTCCCAAAAAAGGATGCTGTGAAACATCCAAACTTACCAGGACAAGAGGATGGTAGACAGAGCAGCAGCTGCAAATTAAGTTACTTGCACATCTTACTGTTATGTCCCCCAAAGCAGCAGTAACTTCTTCCACACGCTCAGATCTGGGAGAAAATTCTTTGGTGGGCCCAGGGAAGGGGAGGGACTCAACGCCAGCACAAGAGCAGCAGCAGCAGTGGTGCCTGCAGTGGTTTCTGTGGCAGGCACCTGCTGTTTTCAAGGTTGACCTCAGGCTTTTATTTTGTTTTGTTGATTCAGTTGGCTGCGTGCTCCTCCAAACACCTAAAACTCACTCCACTTGCTCTCCCTGCCATCATACCTTTTCTCACACCTTAATAATTCTCTCTTTCATTTAGATAAAATTTTCCTGCTCTGGGAGCAATTGAACATGTAATAGTTTCTACGCAACTGCTTATTAAAGACACTGACCAGCAGGCTAAAAATCCTATGGCAGGGCTTTTGTTCTTTCCTCCATATAATACCTACACTTTGGTGCTCCAGATTTAGTTACAACTTTCAAGCACAATCATATGAGCAACAGCAACTAAGTATTGCGTGTTTCAGGCTGTTTAATGTTTACTGCTTGTTTCACTGGGTCTCCTGAAAGTAAGTCCATGTACATTTAGTCATCTTTCAACTCACCCTTGTTAAGCACATCAGGCTTTTATGTCTGTAAATGATACCAGAACCAGGAAAGACATCAGAGATGACTATGCAGTTAGTGGTGTTAGGGGAGGTGGAGCTATTTCATAGGAGTGTTCTGAGTTTTAGGAAAGGTGTTTAGATCTAGGTGAAGACACTGGGGGCAAGGAGAGGGAAGGGAGCAAAAAAAACCCAAACCAAACACCACACACACACAAAACAACTACAAAAAAACCCAGACATCACACAAAACACAGAAAAAACCAACCAAACAAAACCAACACACAAACCAAAAAAGCCCCAGACAAACAGAAAAAGCAGCATCCCACTGGGAATCTCAGGGCTCAGGTCTCCAGTGACGTACACTGGAACAGTTTCGCTGCCTTTCCTTTGGTTATACCAATTCACTTTAGCAGAGCTTAGGTCAGACTGATTAAATCCCTGACTAAAGACCCTAGGTAGAAGGCAAATAACCACTGCAATAGATCTGTATTCACCCAATGTACTTTCTCATATACTGAGAGCAAGGGGCTTTCTCCTCCACAAATGAAAATCCATCCTTGAGAAGAAAAGGATCAGCATTTGTGAAGATGATGATTTTAATTCTTAACCTATTAAAAAAAAAAATTAATTGCATCTAATTATTAGAATATTTTCTAAGTAGGAGCCTTCTTACTAGTGTTTCACCTTGCTAAGCACAAACTAACTGATGCTACAATTTGGAGAGGATCCTGATAATGCACCTACAGCTACATGGCACTGCCTATGCCTGTCTTCTGCAGCAGCTAGCAGGGAAGCAAGGAGTTAAGTGAGGCACACTGCAGCAAACTACAGCAAAGCCAGAAGTAGCAAACAGAAGTCACTGTTGCCAATAGCTGTCCAGCTGTCAGACTTCAAAGTCATTCCAATATAAAACCTTGCTTCAACTTGTTTCAATGATTAAATTATTGTGTAGGAAATGCAGCTGTAATGGGAGAGAGGATGGGAGGAAGAGGATACTTTTTGATACAAAAGTAGTGTATGATACCCAACTAAGCAGAACAAGCTGTTTCTGGCAAAGCTCCAATTAAGCCTTAGCCGATAACAAAAATACCCCACAAAAAATAAACACCACAAAAATAATAATAAACAAAACACCAAACCCAACCAACCTAGCAAAAAAGTGAGATATTGTTAAGGGAGGAACTATTACATACGTGGTTCAACCTTCCCCTAAGACAGGCTTCAGTCCGTACATTTCACCTGAAGTATGTTGCAATGGCTACAATTCCACACACCCTTATCCCTCCAACATTCAATCATTACTTTGTCCTTCAGGACTCTGCCAGTCACATTTGTAATATCAAAAAACCACAAGGAATTCAGAAAAGCACAGGGGTCACTGCTCCTTATACTACTAGAGTTGCAGCTGCCGAAGCAGAAACGAAGCTGCGGCTCCGCAGTGCTGCGAGAGAGAACAGGAGAGTGCAGCAGTCCCACCAGCCACGCTCAAGCCTAGCCTCTCCGGGCAAACATTAGCCAGAGCAACAAAAAGCTCTGCTTAAGGTTAGCAGGGACAAACCTACACTAGTGCAAAGCTAGAGCCAGCTTGTTAATCTTTAAAATAATTAGAGGAACACATGACTAAAGGACATAGTTTACTTCAGAACTAATAAAACCAACAGCTTTTTCCTTGGGTAATAGAAAAGTGAGGTTCCCTCCCACCCTTGAAGCGGATCAAGTTCAAATACTGAACTCAGTAATGCACATTTACACCTGTTCTTCCTTAAATTGTTTCTTCCTCTCAGCGTGCTTGAAGTATCTGCTTTTGCAGCTTGGTAGTGATTGTCAACATGTTACACCCAAACCAATCAGTGTTAAAGAAGTTCCATGGCCAGGAGATGCAGCGTAAAAGCTGCAAGACTTAAACCAACAGCTCCTGCAGATCAGAAAGATCACGGAGGTTATGGCCTCTCTTACCAGTAGCTGCAGCTACAAGAAAACACAAAGGGAAGAGTTTTACCACAGCAGTGACCCAGGTTTTCTCTAGGTCCAATGAGAGAGGAAGCGGTGAGACAGAAGCACAATCCCAAACCTTTGGGGATCACAGAAGTAAGTATTTTTATGCTACGTTTCTTCTTTGGTGAAAGAAATACAAACAAGTCTCCTGAGCAGATGTTGGAAGCTAAAGAAGCCTACGGCAAAGTGACAGAGGCAGGGGAAGCATGGTCACTGTCCAAAGGCACAAAGTACAACTGATTTTTTTTTTTTTAAATAGAGTTTCTTGCTTTAAGGTTTTTCAAAGAATTACAAACAAGCAACAGACCCCACACACACACACAAAAAAGAGTGTGTTGCAGAAAGGAATAAATGACGACTAATAAAACTATTCCTACACTTCCAAGTAACACTAGAGGAAATGACTAAAATAATTGGATTAAGATAAAAAGACTTCATAAACTGAAGAGCTGAAGCAAACTTCATAAAATTTCCTATTGAAATCCTGAAGATTAATTCAAAGACACCTTGTGGGAAAAGAATGTAAGAGTAGCAACCATAAAAAAAATAAAAATAAATACAAAAAGAGTTTAATTTGCTTTCCAAAAAGCCCACATGAAGTTACACACAAACACAGACCATATTTACCTCTAAGAACTGTGCATTCACTTTGAAGTCTGGAGGTGGAAGTCCTTGTTTAATAGCAGCTTGTTTTTTCTCTTCAATACATCTGAAAAGGTGCTTAACAGCACGTGATATAATGCCTTGCTCTTCTTCTGTTATGTTGACATCAAATCCAGTGCCCATGGTGTATGTTTTACCAGCACCTGTCTAAATTGAAAAAGGAATGGTGACTAGAACACATCAACAGTACCAGCCCACCAGGGAAATGCAGGCTGTGAACACTAGTGCCATAGTGACTGCTAACTCTGCCATCTTTACAATAGTAACATTGACAATAACAAGCCATTTGGGAAAATGGATAAGCAGCCCAAGTTGAATAAACTCTTCTGTTTATCCACAGATCCCATACAAGGCAGAAACTAGTTCAATCTTTCATAACCTTTCACCTACAAGGTTGCTCTAAGCTGCTTACATCAGCCTTGAGCTATCATCTCTGAGGTCAAGAGAATAGTTAGTATTTTCAACTGAGACTTAATTAAAGCTTGTATTTTGGAGGTAGAAATAGCATTTGCAATTCTTTCCTGAAGTAAATCAAATGACTGTCTTAATTAGGAGGTCTGAGTATTTCAGGGAGAATATTATCATTGTTCTCAATTTACAGACAGCACTGAAGAATACAAGCTGTACCTTCACTAGGAAAATAACTTAATTAAATATGTGAAGTTCTATAGAAGACAAGGCAGTGTTGTGTTTTCAGTTAATTAGTGGGTCAAACCTAAGACAAAGACAGTATCACACAGCGGAACATAATCTACTGAACTGGTTCTGCAAACTGCTTTGTCTCACTAGGTCTAGACTTCACCTAGAGAACCTGAGATAGGACATTTAACAGTGGTGAAATTCAGCACCTACGACCAAATTTTATGAAATCAGTTCCTAGAGGAATATTCAGAAGACAGTAACACTTCCTCTACACTGTGCTCAATGGTATTTCAGCTTTGAGAAGTAAAATGTGAGCCCAGTGTACCGAGAGGGTGTGTTCTCTGTGCAAAGTTCTCCAGCTTTGGAATCTGATCTCTCCATTTTACCCACAAACAAACAATGTGCCCTAAAGTTCCCTAGGATCTATTTTTAAAAAAGCTCCTCCTGCCAAAAGCCATCTGAAAATGCAGAGGGATGGATAATTGCTCAGAAAGTAATCTCTATACAACCTCTAGCTATCTATCAACTGATTAAGTCACTAATTTTCATTGCTGCATGGGGGTGAACTTAGGAATTACACGTACGCATGGCTTTTTCAGCATTGTTATGGGCAGTAGGTCAGAATTCTTCTCTGTGTATATAATATCCTGTGTTTCAACTGCCATACTGCACAGAATCTGTAAAAACCCTGTAGGAGACATCTCATCTGAAATAAAACCGAGATGCTAAAAGAAACAGGTTCATGCATTCTGAAATTTTAGAGAAAGGTCAGTTAGAAGAATCTGTCAATTCTAAAAGAAATAGTTTAAAATAAAGTCGTAAAGCTTACTTGGCCATAAGCAAAGACAGTGGCATTGTAGCCTTCAAAGCAACCTTCAATCAGTTTTTCTATACACTGTATATAGATCTCCTCTTGCTGCGAGTCAATGTTAAAGACATAATCAAAAGTGAAGGCCTTATCTTTTCCCAAGAACACTTGAGGTTCACCAGGTGTAACAGACGTACAAATATGGCATCCTTCAATCTTCTCTTTGGCCAGCTGTGGTCTAATTCTAGTTTGGAAGAGACAAAGAGAACCATTAGAAATTCTCATCATCAGGGAGAGGAGCGTACAGACATTGTCAATAAGAAATCTGAAGGATGAGATTTTTTTTCATCAGGCAGGAAGATCCCAGCTGTCAGAGCCACAGGACTGACTGGGTCAGAACCCACCTAACACAACTCTTCAAACGATGTTATCTTCCCTGAAGCCTCACCCACCAACTCAAGCTGATGAGCTGCCTGGAACTCTGTTTCTGTACGTATGCCACGCGTGACCAACGATTAGCTTGCATTACTCATTTCAGACTTCAAAATCAAGCTTTCCAGTTTTATTAAAATTATTTATGCTTTCAGGGTAAAATTTGGTTGGTTTTTTTTTTTTTTTTTTTAATAACAGAAATATGAAAAAAATGCAAGGTAGTTTTAAGCCATAATTTTGGAGCAAGAACTCCCAAAGCCTCATTCCTCATTACTTTCCCCATGAGACAAAATCCTGGGTTTTTTCTCCATTTGTTCTTTGTGGAACAGAATCATCTCAGACTTCTTGTATTCTATCATTTTATTAATTTCTCTCCATTCCTAATACTCTTGCAGTCTTGTCAAAGTTGAATTAGTGTACTAGCTCCACAACTTAAGACGACTGTGGAAGTTTGTGAATCAATTGATTTAATGGTTAACTATCGGGAAGAACAACTCTGGCCAAGATAACCCATTATTCTAGTTGTAATTAGTTAATTTGTTTACTTTTCTTATTAAAAAAGTGTTTCCAAGTTCTCAAAATAAACCAAATAAAAACACAAAACTGTGTGGAGCTTAAGAGACAAATAAGGCTATATATAGCCTTAAAAGACAAATAACCTTAAAAGACAAATAAGACTACATATAAGGGTGATGAAATGTCAGCAATACAGCTATATAACAAAAAAAAAATAATCATGGAATATTTAATATAGATTTGCCATCTATGTCAAACTTACAAGTACTTTTATTTACCTCTGTGTGGCTACTTTCAGTTGCACAGAGTCCAAGCTGAAGATCTATATACACAGAGTATACTTTAAAGGCACATATTAATCTCATATTCCACACTTTAAGGGCCCTATGGACATTAGTGTTTGGTTTGGAGGAGGTGTGCTGTCTTGAAACAAATTCCTCCAACACCTTGGTTTGGATCACAGAGCAGTTGCCCCCTCCGGAGGAAACTCCACTCCAAACACATGAAACCTGTTCCCAAACCTAATGGAAACATAAGGACCCCAAGCTACCTACTGATGGACTGCACCCATGCCAATGCTTGCTCATGCAGAAAGAGCTCATCTCCAGCTCGGAGTGGACTGCTGCAGACTAACTCCATGACAGACCTCAACTAAAATATGTGTTTGCTCATTAGTGTATGTTAAAAATAGTCTGTTAAAATAAAGTAAAAGTAAATCACAGTGAGAAGAATGTATCTTCCTTCTACTGCAGATTCAAACTTTTCACCCAGGGATGTGCTGGAGTATTTTTCAAAATATCTATTCTAAAGGTTTCATCATCTCCACCGTGAGACACTAGAGAAGAACTACGATTTGTTTCTAAGGTTTTTTGCACATTAATTCCTTTACAGAAACTTGAATAATGATCAGGCAGTACCTCCCTTGTCAGCATACCCTCTAGTGTGGAGTGGAAATAGAGCAAACCTTTGAAAAAGGTCATTAAAGGAAAGATTATATGATGTGCAAAATAGGCATCAATAGTCTACAAACACCATTTGCATTTGAGGACGCCAAGTGTGTAATATAGGTCACAGATTTTCTCTTCAATAACAAACATTATCATGAGCTTTTTTTTTTTCCTTTCAGTGAAATAAGAATGCTAAAAATAACTCGGGATTGTGTGTCCCTGCCCACAGCAGGGGTGGTGGAACTAGGTCCCTTCCAACTTAACCCATTCTACAATTCACACAGCTCCTGCAATAGCGACCAACTTGAGCCACTAGCACCCATGTCCCCTAAACACAAAACCTGACAAATACACACAGAGGCTCATCATAAAATTTCTCTCTGAGGTACCAAATATTTTGTAATAAAATAGCTTTTATTTCTAAGTAGAGAAAGTCTTCAAAGATAAATTAATCATATGCCTTTCCTAAAAGCATTCAACACAGCTGGAAAGTTCAGCAAATAAAACATTGTTGCCTGCAGTCTGTAACACTTAATACCTAGAAAATGCCACCTCTGGAGTTTATTCTACTGCCACCTCTGGAGTCTATTCTACTGCCACATTTTAATGTTATGAAGTTGGTCACAGGGCAAGCTTCTTTTTTTTTCGGACCAAGCACTCTTAGCCTTTTGCTAATCCAGTGCAGCCAGCACAAAAGCCATCAGTTGTTCTCACAAGCATGAACTCTGAGGGCTTCTAAAACTCCAGAGGTAATTCTTGCATTGTATTCTAGTATAAGAAAGCCTAGAAAGACACTTTCTAAAGAGCAAAACAGAAAATACTTGTTCAAAATGATGTAACTTTTTGTCCATCTCAAAAACCCCACATCCCCCCCCGTTCTGAAAGGCTTTTACCACTAAGTTGTAAAGGTTGAATGAAGGTGGAGAGCTCTTTAAAGTTTTTCTCCATATATTTTCATTCTATTTTAAAAACCAAAAAAGAGTTAAAAATTCTTTATCTACACTGAGGATCTCACGCAATTATGAGAGGTGCCGAATAATATTCTCCTTTCTACTACTAAGTAAAGGCTCGAAGTGGCCACAAAGAGGAACAGCACGCCTAAAATATCAATTATTTGCATAATTATTACAGTGATGACAGGACTGTCAAGTGAGCAGTTTCGATGTCACCCTGCTGGAGACTTCCCACGAGAACCCTCCCAGCTCCCTCCCTGCCTTGCAGCCAAGCAGCGCTTCCGAGCGCTCTGCTGCTATGGAACCCAGCACAGCATGGGACCATAATCAGGCCCCAGCAAGACACCCTCCCAGAGACCAATGGAAACCTGTGTCACTACTAGCTGCTTGCTAGCGGCTCGGTCACTTCCCCTGGGTTGCAACACAACACGCAGAGCCCCAGCAGCTACGGTGGTGTCCTTCCTCCACGAGCTACCGCTAAATCCAAAGGCAGCGCTATGAGAAAGGGTAGCATTTCACCAGCACATATGCAGCACAAAGGAAAAACAAAAGACAGACTCCCCACATCAGGAAAGTTTCACCCCAAAGACAGATTCCCCTCTCATTTTGTAGCTGCTCTTAAACAATGTCCCACTCTGCCACGGAGTTGGTAGGTAGCAACCAGAGAGAGATCACGGCTGTGTCAAGTTTGAAAGACATCTTCCCCAAAAAGAATGTACCAACAACAGATCTTCATCCCCCAGCCTGAGGTCTGCTTGGTATCAAGAGACCTTATGCTCTGAAATCTATATAGTTAAGTGAGCACGAAGCTAATGGGATGACCCTAATGAGTTAGCAACAACTGCCTCACCTTCAGCCTGATTTCTGGCTGCTTATGAACAGCGTGAGTGGATTGCCTGACGAGCCTCATAGCTCTCAAAGTCAGTATTTGCACTGAACATGCAGTCCAGCAAGTAACAGTCCTCATGCAAGTCAGATTCCACTCCAGTACTAGCTAGAGGAACAATTCCTCCTCCTCCACCCCACCCATCAATGGGAAAGTGATTTTTCCTTCTGCTTACAGCCAGACCTTTCCCACTGTCATGTCTTCTTGTGGTCAGTTCTGTCTGACCTGCAAAGCAGGCAGCCGCCCGTGCTTTCAAATGGCAGAGAGTTCATTTGGGTCATCTCTCCTTACCCAGTTCACAGCCTGGCAGTCTGCCACTGGGATTTATCTCCAGGACCAATTTGACTTCACCCATTTTGTCATCTACATGGCCCCATCTCACCTGTTTTTCAGGCTACTCTCAACTGTATACAATCAGGTGTTTTCTACCTATTTCCAATCACAGCTCCTTACATGTGGCAACTTCCCAGACAACATTTTGCCTCCCATCCTTCCCTCTGCCCCTCTCCAAAGCAGGAACACACCCAGCTCTTGTTTACACGTACTTTGCAGAGCCTCCAGGCCACACACACAAAACTTAATCCCCTAAATCTATTCAGCCCCAGCACACTGCCACAAGCTGTCTAATTAGGGCTGGCTAAAATAGCCAGTGGTGGCACAGTAAAGCATTGTACTGTACTGGAACAAATCTCTCCGAGTAGGCGCACATTGTCTCTGCTAAAAATACTGCTGTCCGGAACAGGCTCAGATAATACGTACACCTCAGGGACTACAGCGAGAGCCTGTGTTGTGCAAAACATCAGACTTCCCAGAATTGATTCCGGTTTAAACTAGAAAATAATGTGGTATTGCTTTGAAAAGTATCCTGTCTTAGTTTATTTCTAGGGATGGAAAACTTTCTTGGTGAATTCAATAGCTGTTATTTGGATAAATATATCATATAGACAGATGTACCTACATACATACATCCCCTTCCAGCTACTGAACAATTTTATCACTGCGCCTGTTCATTTAAGAGCCTCCCCATTATCTCATTTTTTCTCAGGTATCTATGATCAAGCCATGTCTTCATCTCAAACAAAGAGACCAGTAAACTTTTATTTTGCATCTCCATGTGAAGTATTGCAAGTACTACTCTAACAAAAGGTAATTATCACAACATTTACCATCTACTTTCTCGGCACCTGTACAGAATACCGATAAGCAAACAAGAACTTGAGTGATATAAAAAGGGCAAAGCATCAAAGCATTTTACATAAAGAGAAGAAAAAAAAAAAAAAAAAAAAAGAAATTAGATTAATCTTTCAGATAGCCAAAACTAGCCAGAATGTGCATGTTGGAAAGGAGAAAAAGATGATGGTGAAGTCCCATTTAAAGTTCTTTTTTATTAAAACCTCTGCTGTGGGGAAAGAACTCTTGCTCTGAAAGCCATAATTTCAGACATCACTCCTACTTAGCACAGCACATGGTTTGAAACACCTGTAAGTCCAGGATTCTCCACCACTCCTCTCTCACTACACTAAGCCTATTAAATTGTACACAATTAAAGTTTCACATGTGGGTATATAATTTTTTAATAAAAAAATTAATGAAGAGTAGCAGGCAATATAAAATGGGAAACAAACATGCAGAAGCTCTCCAAAACCAGAAAAAAAGAGCCTCCTGCCCTTAGTTCAGCATCATGATTCTCTCTCCTTTCTGTTCCATTACATTTACACTCATCAAACCACTCTCATTAAACTGACTTGCTCAGAACAAAGAGGGAGCAAAGCAAACTAAACAGATTTAATCCCATGGATACTTAATACTTCAGAGGTTTGTTGGACATTGAAACAAATATCAAAAGTTTTAGTATGCTTTTATCCTGCTTCTTCCCTCTCCAGAAACACAAGCACACACCCACAGTTCATAAAAAGTAAAAAAAAAAAAAACAAACCAAAAAAGTGTCAAAGCCCTCCAAGCCTCCAATACCTCAGCTTCCAGCCCAGTTACTTTTGAGGAAACATCCCCTTTAACTCCGCTTCAGAACGACACAATACACAGATAAAATTGAAATCTAGTGCCTACAGATAATAATACCACATGGCATTCTTTCCCAAGGACAAAATCACATCAAAATACCATCAAAATAACTCCCTGTTAGGTAAACTACAGGTAAAGTACAGGTCATTTGTCTTCTGCTTTTCTTTTTGAGTGCCAGCTGGGCAGTTGTCTCTGAACAAGCTGTAAATATACTGTAGTAGCAGTAGCTCTTGCCAGCCTTTGGTGTGGAATTCATTTGTTTCAAGTGCCTACAATGGCAAGTAAGAAACCCAAACCTTCGTAAAGTACTTTAACAACTGAATGAACAATGGAATAATGGAATTCTCTACAAAAAAAAGCAAAGTGCAAGACAAATCCAAGGGTACCTCTGTAACAGGGCCACTTCTGCAGAAAGGCTAACTCAGTTTCTGGGTGCCTTAATCATTAGCATTCAGTGGTATCGCTTAATGGCCAATTTTGTAGTAATGATTTCAATCACTGCTATTATATAGGGAATATGTATTAAGATGCCAGTGGGACGTGCAATTACAGATAGGCAAGTTACAGCGATTACATAAGACACTGCTCAGCAGCCAAGCTGTGGCATTGGCCACCCAGCACATTGACAAGTCTTTCCCCCCACCATGGATCAGCTCCCACGCTGTGAACCGGCTTCTCCTGCAAGAGGCACAAGCTCGCACCAGCCACAGCAATGAGCGCTAGCTTGCTGCGACTGTAACTCAATCACTCTTACGTAAGTTTTGGGCACTGCTCCCATCAATGTTTCTCTGAAGTTGTCATGGCTGCCATGGCCTAGACTGAGCTCAGCGCTGCCAGCAGGTGTTGTGTGTGCCCAGAGCCCACAGGAGCCGGGCAGAGGCCAGGTGTTACTGAGCCTGAGCTTACACCAGCTCCCTGTGCAAGCACAGGCGAGGCAGATGGTCTGCACATGCACCAGGGCTTGCTTTTTGACAACAGAAAACTTTCAGGTACCTCGATGCAAGTCTGGCATTATCAGAGAATACAGAGCTTCCTGGATAGCTCTCGGACATAAAAGTGTATTAAGGAGTGTGGCAGAAGCATAGAGCAGGATCTGTGTAGTCCAGATTGTACTCCAAAGTCCTATTAAGATACTGATAAGAAGGCATCAGCATCCCTTCGATCCATGTGTAGCCAGAACACATGACCATTAAGCCCTTAGCTTAAAACATCCAGCAAAGTCAGCCACTAAATCGCCCAACGGGTCTGAGGCATTGCTCCATTTTCAACAGTTAACGTACGGAAAAAAACCAAATCCTGTTCACATGGAGAACACTTTGCTCCAGTGCTGCAGACTGTCACTTCCAGTTTGCACGTAACAAGGCAGCAGCAAATGGAACACTGGAATTAAGTCGAGGAAATACAGCACCGCTGTGACTGGATTTGTCCAGTTCTCCTCCGCTACACTCAAACTCCACCTCTTCAGCTGTTAAACACAAATTTAATTTCACAACCTAATTACCCTATCCAGCAGCTTGCATCTGATCAGCTCATCTACCACTAACTCTTTACGCTGGGGATGACGCTCGCGGTGCCAGGCTGAGGCAGCTTCGCGGGCTGCTGCTGTCACTTGGTTCCTGAAGCACCGCACAATGACTGCATCTCTGGGCAGCTGCCACGGAGAGCCAGAAAGCTGTTTAGCAGGAGGATTTCAGATTCATTCTTGTGCAATTCTGTAACAGCCGAGCAGGCTGTGCAACACGGACGGCATCCTCACGCTGCCAGGCACAGTCCTGGGCTTTCGCCAAGGAACGGAACTGGGCCCACGCTTGCCCTCACAGGCCTCCTACTGCCCCACACACTCCTTCCCCATCCTCACCTCCCAGAAAGGGGCTAAAAGACCCTCCAGTAGATCTAGCAAACCTCCAACATCTTTCCTTACAACATGAATGAACACTTTCATCCAAGCCTCCTCCTTGTGATTTCTCGTGGACTAATTTACTCTCCGGGGAGGGAGGAAATCCACAGTTTGTGAGAACAATTTGACTTTTGAGAGAGAGAAGCAGGGACCGTGTTGCAGGCTTTGCACAGACCTTGATTATTTCTAGTTCAAGACAAGGTCAGCTGCGGTGGAAAAGCAGCACTACCATAAGCTTCCACGTGCCTGCCAAGCACAGAACTGGAATGGCTCCAAATCCAAGCGCAATTTGATTAGAATTAATCTAATATCAGAAAGGACATTTTGATAGCAAACAGATCTTTTCAAGTTCTTCCACGGGGTCACTTGCCTTGCTTTTTTGTGAACATTTAGTGCTACGTGTCTCACCACTTTCAGAAAGCTAGAAAAGAAATCGTAACACAGAACCTTAAAGAAAATGAGATTGAGCAAATGCAGTAAAGTTTAATTTAATTAAGACCTGAAGTATTTATGGTTTATTACCAATAAATGAAACATGGAGTCAGGCCTTCCTAAAATGAAAGTTCAGACAATTTCATATCACACAGGAGTGCAGGTCCACCTGTATTTCGCAATGAAGTCACAGAATTGAGACTTTGGTCACAGCAACGATGGGTCAAACATACTCTGGTACTAAAGAGATTACAAGTACCTTATCTCCATGTAGCTAACTAGTCTGGAGAGGATCCCTCTCCTCATTAGGGAGCATGAACAAGTCATTTCAGAGACTAAAACATCTAAGTACCTCTGCCGTTACATCGGGTGGAACACAGCACTCAGCTGTGCCACCAGCATGGCTGGCATTAGCTCAAGGTCCGGATACCACGTCGTACCAAGTGTGTGAACATACCCTGAAACATTCAAGTTGCTCACAGGCTACTAGTCCAGTAAGGACTAACCCTGAAAAATAACCCCTGGGAGTCTTTTTCACCTTTCTAAAAAGGAGCAAAAAGGAGACCTCCAGAAGGTCCCGGCTCATTTCAGTCTTGATTTTGAGCAGTAGCCTCTAGTCTTTTAGAAAACTCTGTGTACACTTGCAGCTCGTTAATCTGCTTACACTGCACTTCTGGACATCACCCCCCGGGGAACAGAACAGCAGAGACATGCCAAATACCTGGTACAGGCACAAAGGACAGGCCCAATCCCCAAATGGTCTGGGAAACCTAGTATCCCTAAAAGGCCTGTCAGAAACCAAAGAAATGCCTTTAGAGCCAACTTAAGAAACGCCAGAACAATGGAAGCATACAACACACACATTTACTACAAGGAAGATGAGCCATCTGTGGCTCTGGGTTTGGATAACCTCACCATGTCACCAAAACTGCTGCTTCCCAGAGGGCTCAGCCAGCTAGAAGCCTGCAGTTTGATGGCCATGCTCTGAAGATATTTAAGTACCAAGCCAAATATCCAAAAACTAAATCAAGAAGACAAGGATAGCCTTAAACTACACATTAAAGTCTTTCACACGAGTGCACTTGCTTCATATAGGTTTAAGATTCCCATTGAAAAACATATTTTAGCTTTTATGACGGATAAGCTCATGCACAGAGGTACGAAGCAGCATCTTTACTTCACTGGTGGTGTTTCACATCAATCACTAGCACTGACAACACTGAAGACCAGTGAAGATTACTATTATGAAAAAATTAATGTAATAGCACCCGAGAGCCACAATGCTCAAAGAAGATAAAGGTTACAAACTCACAAGAAAGGAGGAGAGCAAGGTCTTTTGGCACATCCCCAGGCCAGCGTCTAGGACTACTGCACGTGTGCATTCAGTCTAGTTAGGCAAACAAGCGTATATTTCTTGATAATAGGGATTCATC
Organism: Megaceryle maxima; assembly: GCA_024605025.1. Taxonomy (NCBI): domain Eukaryota; kingdom Metazoa; phylum Chordata; class Aves; order Coraciiformes; family Cerylidae; genus Megaceryle; species Megaceryle maxima. The sequence continues at coordinate 65,511 of JANHGN010017381.1, forward strand.
AAGACAGCAATTCTATATACAAAAGAAAGAGCACAGCAACCTGTATGGCTTTTGCAACTTATGCTGGGTTTTTATTTCTTTTCCCCCCTCCAAAGTTTAAACACAAACTAGCATCTCTCCTACTTCCCACTCTGGAGCGCGTAGCTGTAAGGAGCAGCTGAGTCACACCACTGGTAAAGTTTACCAGAGCCTGGCATTAATTGTGTCATTAGGGTGGCATCAGGAAAAGGAATACACTTTCCGTAGCATCTCGCTGTGATATGACTGAATGCTTAACAGAGATTAAATCTCCTAAAGAAATGTCATTATATGTAATTTAAGATGAAAAAAATTAATCAAAAGAGAATTTAAAGAAAGCTTGTTGAACAGTGCTCAGCCCAGCAATGAGTCATGATAACAAATGCTGCCAGTATTTTAGAGACACTCTGCTTCCAGAAATTTGAGAGCGCAAGAATCAGCTGGGACAAAACAGTACTGTCAAAAGTAATGTGGTGAATAGAAGCTGTCCAACCCCCAAAATGCTGTAGTCACTGCTGCTTTACCAAGCTACAGAGTGACATCTATTTAGATGTAAGGGGAAAAAAGGGAATGAATAAAAAAAAGCCCCAAACAAAAACAAACAAACAAAAAGATATCAAAACACAAAAGCAAACCACAACCAGCCAATCAAAAGAGTCAACAAACAAGCCAATCAAAACCACAAACACACCAAACCTAAAAGCACACCCCACACAAAACCACTGCCTGAGTACCTGCAAACCTGAACTCAGTCACATTTAGAGTTCAGCAACTTTGGGGTCATTTCAGTACAGGACCACATCAGCCTAACACACCCAAACACTCCAAGCCTGTAAAAAGGGCACTGCTCAAAACATAGATGTGTATGGTGTCAGCTCCTTATAAAGCACACTTGTAACTTCTGTATAATTACCAGAGTTGAACATTACTAAAAAACAAACCCCCAAGATTCTTGTGAGACAACTGGTTTCAAAAAACAGCACCCACAGCATTAGTTGATTCTGTGCTGTTATAATGCCTACACAGTATTTAAGACACGGGGTGGATAGTGGGTTACTGGTTCAAAAGCTAAACAGTCCTACTTGCAGAGCACTGACACTAATTCTACATACCCCTAAAAAAAAATAAAAATAAAATATTTCTTTTTTGCCTGTAAAGTTAAAGGAATAAAAGAAAATAATTTCATGTAATTAAGTGAAATATTTTAAGAGTAAGTACATACATTCAGGAATGTCCTCACCTTGCAAGTTACCAGCACCTTTAAAGAAATCAAGAATAAGAGCCACGAGTACATTCAGAAACAAGTAAACAAAACAACATTTATTCACTAAAGGAAAGTAAATTTTTTGAATACGAGAGAAAACAAAAGGATGTAATGCAAGATTCTCCATGTGACCAAGCAACTGTCAGTCATACCAACACAAGGCTTCATCCAACTTCTTCCTCACAGCAGTTAAGTATGTGTCTATTCTAGAAGTCCACTAGTCCTTCCAAATAGCATCATTTTCCCACATAGGTACTGTATTATTTTTGAAACAAAGCTAAAAGGGTTTCCCATGTCTGCAGCAGAGACTTAACTTTTTTTTTTCTCCTTGACCCAGATTTCCCTTTTCACAAACACGCACACACACACACCTGCTCTCCCAACCCTCTGAGCTCGAGCCCAGCAGTCACTGTAAATTCAAGCCAAGATTGTGGTAACTCTGAAAATTGTTCTCATGTCTTTCACCTCTACACAGAAAATTTATCTTCCCAGCTGTGTATTCTCAGCTCTGGTTGCTTTACACTAACGAGCCACAGGTCCAAGAATTACTTTTCACCAACTACATTCAATTCAAAACAAAGTTACCGACGTACTTATGGCTAAAGCTACAAGCCACTTCCCAAGGTAAATACAGTTAACTAATACAATTCAAAAAAAAAAAAAAAAAAAAAAAAAAAAAAAAGAGGACAAGTCCAGTAAAAAAAAAATAAGGATTTTCAATAAAACATTCCAAAATGACCTCCAAAAAAAAAACCAAAAAAAAACGGACAAAA
>JANHGN010017381.1:69523-82966 GCA_024605025.1 Megaceryle maxima
TTATTTAGTAATCTGTTATTATTAACTACAGGCTGATTTTCAGATGTGGTGGAGAGAAGACAAGAAAAAAAAATAAACAAAACCAACCCACAAATAAAAAGCACAAAGCATTTGGGTTCATGAGAGAATACTTAGCATTTATATTGAAATACCAATGGAAATTTGAAAAAACTGAAGCTTAAAATAACAATAGAATTTAAAAGAAAGGGACTGGTCACAGCTGACTAGGGAAAAAAGGTTGCAGTTGGTATTGCTGTTAAATCTTGCTCAACATTATCTGTGAAAAAAAATCCTACAGAACTTCACATAAAAGCCAATTTCCACACACAAATCCACACCCCAAGGCTAGCAGGGAAAGAACTCTCCACTTCACCAACATCCTCATCAGGGCCCAGCTGCCACCATTTCACATCCTCAGCCTTTTCTCCAGCCTGAGAGAAGTAACACAGAAGGACTTACAAGACAATACACACATGGGACTAAGTTCAGGGTAGTAGCTTCTCACACCCAATTCTTCATTTATATACACCTTCAGTTCTCACAGAAGAACAAAAACCAAAACCAAACAAAGAAAAAAACCCAAACAAACAAACCAACTACATTTGTAGCACACAGAGATGTATTTCCCTGAAAAACAGCAAGAAACCAGCACAATCAAAAGCTTCTTTGATAAAAGAGTGCTGTCAGAAAATTGGGAATTTGAATAAAACAAAGATCTGTGTCTAAATGCAGGTACTGCATAGAAAGTACCTTGCTGGCTAATAAAGCAGAAACATCTTCTAAATATTATTATATTTTACTAAATATATGAATAATTGGAATATTTTAACTTATTTGTTTGACTTAGATACAGAAGACTACATCAGGCAAAACACTGCAGTCACTATGGCTTTTTCCACCTTGTGTAGGGTATTACATTTCCCCACTGCCAGCAGCAAAGAACATCATATACGTAAAGGTGAAGATTAGAGAATGGCTTAAGTTGAAGAAAACATTTAAAAACTGAGCAAACAATGATTATCACCTGACTGGAGTTAAAGATGTGATGCTTCAATATTGCTTCTATTAGTACTCAACAATTAAAAATATCTGAATGACAGAATCATCTCTCTCACACACAGGTTCTCACAGGTTGGAAGAGACCTCTGGAGATTACAGAGTCCAACTCCCCTACCAGAGCAGGATCACCTAGGACATGGCACATAGAAATATATGCAGGTGGGTTTTGAAAAATCTCCAGAGGAGGAGACTCCACAACCTCTCTGGGCAGCCTGTTCCAGGCTCTGTCACCCTCACAGTAAAGATTTTCCTCATGTTGAGGTGGAACTTCCTATGTTCCAGTTTGTGACCATTGCCCCTTATCCTGTCACAGGGCACAACTGGAAAGAGACTTTTCAGTCCCTTCAACTGAAAAGACTCACCCTTCAGCTATTTGTAAACATTAAACTCCAGATGTGGTCTCACTAGTGCAGAGTAGATGGGAAGGAGAACCTCCCTTGACCTGTTGGACATACTTTTCTTCATGCACCCCAGGAGACCATCAGCCTTCTTGGCCACAAGGGCACAGTGCTGTCCCATGGATAACTTACTGTCCACCAGGACAAGGTCCTTCTCCATGGAGCTGCCTTCCAGTAACTCAACCCCTAATTGGTACTGGTGCATGGTGTTATTCCTCCCCAAGTGTAGGACTCTACACTTACCCTTGTTGAATTTCTACAATTACCCTTGTTGAAAAGGTTACCATTTGCACAGCTCTCCAGTCTGTCCAGGTCTCACTGGATGGCAGCACAGCCTTCTGGTGTGTCAGCCACTCCTCCCAGTTTTGCGTCATCAGCAAACGCTGAGGGTATGCTCAATCCCTTCATCCAGGTCACTGATGTAGATGGTGAATAAGACTGGATCCAGTACTGACCCCTGGGTAACACTGCTAGCTACAGGTGGCCAACTTGACTGTGACACTGATGACAGCCCTCTGAGCTCTGTTGTTTAGCCAGTTCTCAACCCATCTTCCTATGTGTAACTCTGCCTTCTCTGCATCTTGTGATACCAGGGCTCCCACCTCATCCAGCAGTGGGTCCACATTTTCCCCAGTCTTCCTTTTACCCTTGATGTATTTGAAGAAGCCCTTTTGTTCTCATACTTCCTTTGTCAGAGTTAATTCAAAGAGGGCCTTGGCCTTTTTTGTTGCATCCCTACATACCATGAGAGTGTTCCTATAATCCTCTCAAGTGGCCAGTACCTTTTTCCACATACTGTGAACTCTTATTCCACGTGAGTTTTTCCAGCAGCTCCTTGCTTATCCATAGAATAGAATTATACAATTATTATGGTTGAAAAGGACCTCTAGGATCATTGAGTCCAACCTTCATCCCAACATCTCCCTAGCCACCAGACCACAGACGCAAGTGCGACGTCTACTCGTTTTTTAAACACCTCCAGGGATGGTCACTCCACCACCTCCCAGGGCAGCCTGTTCCAATGCCGTAGCAAAAGATATTTTTTAATTGTAACAGTTTTCATAAAAGGTAATGACTAACTCGGGTGTTTTAGTATCAAGTTTTCTCATGATACTACATCATGTATTATTTATATCACACCATAAGTGCTTACTATATCTTTCAAGCTACATCTTTGGCCTGAGGAACTTATGACAATTCTGAGATGACAATACACAAGGTGCCTGTGGAACATGGGGAGTGAAAAGGAGGAAATCAGTATTTATAAAAAAGAAAAAACAGACTCAGCTACTTACACTCACAGCCCAGTCCTGTCCTCATAAGAGTGAGGATAAGGACACACATTCTGTCCTAGGACAGAACCAAGCACAAACTTAGACAGAGGTACTGCTGTTGTTGGCAAATATATTTAATCAATACCATTGAGTGTTAAGATTAGCAACTTAAAGATCTTGGGATAATGATCTACTCAGAGTGACACAAAGGTCTCAGGACTCATCTCCCAATTAGTCCCATGCTAAGGCCAGTAAATGTTCGACCAAATGATTGTTAAGAATTACCAGCTTTGAAAAATAAAGTTAATTAGATATGCAAATTCTTCATTTTCAGTATTTTAATAAGTTACTTAAGTAGACATCTTAAGTCTGTCTGTCTTCCTATCACTTCATTCCAAGAAGATACAGTCTCACAAGCAATACAGTACCAAATGCCTCAAAGAAAGTGGCTGATCCGAGTTCCTATATTCTATACAATACTACAGATTATACTGTACATGGGATGTTTCCCTGCAAGCCTGCAAGTGACCCTAGAAATATGCAAGACTGTTTCATTACTTGCAAAATATTTCTAGAGGAAATATATTACACAGTATTATAGTATACAAGAGAAAGCATTTTGAGAAAGCATTTCAAGAATCCTGGAGTATTTAAGAATGAGTATGGAAAAACTACACTAAATCTGAAGTGTCCTGCAAATATTGAGGTATTTGGTAACCAATTTACTATGCAGAGTTCCTGTAACAGCATGAATGCAAAATACACCAGCAAGACACCAAAAATTACTTAGACAACAAATCCTTTAATACATTTTTTAAAATCCAACAGTGGAAATGCACTATTTAACCTGAACACATATAAATTGCTGTGTATAGTAGAACAACATTATAAACAACGTTTTATTGATTTCAGTTTTCTATGTTAAAACTCCACATTAAACAGGCTCAAGGGACATGGCATTTATTTTTATTAGGTAGACTGAAAGACTCAAAGGTGCTTAAAAGGTGTATTGTCCCAAAGAACAAGACTAGCATTTGTCAGTGGAATACCCAAAATAAAATAAATAAATAAATTCAGCAGTGTCCAACTTTACCAAATCTGTTGAGGGTACTAACAAAGAGAAAGGACCAAATGGTACCTCCTCACTCCTTATTTCCATACCGAGTCTATTCAGGAAATATTTAATGCTAATCAATCATTAGCTCTGAATCAGCATTTTTCTCAATTTAAAATACATATTGAACAGATCTTCTCTACACATCAAACTCACTGTGATGCTGACCATAAAATCCTTTCATTATTTTCCATTTCCATCTTGTTGCTATGGGAAATACATCAAACAAGAGAACATTTGAAATAAATAAGGCTGCATTTCTCCCTTTACTCACACTGGAGAAGACATTTATTCCAGAAAAGATTCACAGGGAAGAATGGAAATAAATACGGAGAGCTACAAAAAAAGAAAGAAGGCCAGAAAGAAAATGAGCAAAGATTCAAAACAATTTTAGAAGAGAACGAAAACACTAGAAAAAGGCACAGCTCATATAGTTATTCTTGCTGGACTTGTTCAGATCTGGTTTGATTTCTAATTAAACTTTCTTGTTCAAAAGTTCAAATTATATTTTTGACTTCTTCCAAGCATTTTACATGGGAATAACATTAGCATAAAACAAACAAACAAACAAACAAAAAACCTTCTGCTCCAGCAGCTGCAGATATGACAGGATGCTGAATCTTTTACCAGGAGAAAAATACACCTAAAATAGTTTTATTTCCCCAGCAGTAATCAGGCGACAGAACATGAAAGCAACAATTCCATCAGCCAGCTCTGAGTGGGTAGCAAGGGTGATCTATAAAACACTAAAAGCAAATCAAGTAAAAGCATAGGGAGGGAGCAAGGCTCCCTTGATCCCAAGCACAAAGGCCACTCAACTACTATAGAAGAACTTAGAGAAATCACACAGAATAACTGAAAATTAGAAGCTTTAAGTTCAGTAATAAAGGCATGTCTAGGCCAACAATAAAAATTCTTACTCTTCGTAGAGCATAAGTAGTAAAGAAAACACCATTAGATGGAAATTGGTGACTAACTCAATGGATTTTCAAGGCAAAGTAAACTCTCAAATCTTCTATAAACTTAGGGAAATGCCAAGCTAAAAGTGTAATTCATCCACAAGTATGAACAGATCACTCATGCACACCGCTCATTGCTTTTTCTTCTTCCTAAATTCAAGACATACCCATCTCTTGGCAAGGAATACATGACATCAAGAGAAATGTCCAACTAGGATTTCTTTCCTCTGCATCAAAGAATGAGTTTGAGTTTACATCACATGATTAGTGGAAAGAGAAGTTTATTTCCTAGAAAGCAAGATTACACATTTCAGCCTGTCCCAAGCAATATCAGTTATGGATGATCCAGTAAGAGATGACAAAACCAGAATTAAATCAGCAGAAGATGGTGTAACATCTTTTTTTTTCAGCTAAAATGCAAAACATATGGATGGGGTAAAGTTTCGGTGAAGGACAAGGGAATGTTTGTTTAAGTCAGGGAGCAAAGAGAAACATCAAAACTAACAAAAGATACGGAACATGAGCTTTCAGAAAACAAGAATTCACTTGCAGTTTTCCATTAACAGACTCTCCCTCCAAAAGAAGTATTTCCCAACACCTAACATGTCCCCAAAAAGTTACAATTTAATACGGTTGAACAATTATTTTTTCTTTGGAGAGGCATATTTGTATACTGATAGACTGCTGAATTTCATAAATACAGTAGTTTTGAGACATTAAAAAAAAAAAACAAAACCCAAAAAAACACCACCAAAACTTTCCCAGCTTCACATGATTACAAGTGGGTAATAACTCTTGCCAAATAAAAAGAAAAGTTCATTTTAAGGAGCCAGTGTCTAGTACTCTATTGCCATTGCCTAACTAGTACAAAATGACTTATGAGAATGCTTAGCCATGTATGGGAAGTGTGAAATGAGTCCCTCTGCCCTCCAGAGCTTATGATATATCCCACAGCATACGTGGCCATTCATCTGACACTTGAGGATTTCTTCATGGTCAGAAGCTTAAACACAGATGTGTTTGCAAAATAGCAGCCCAAGAAACAAAATCCATTTCAACAGTCAAAGCACTTCAAAACAGACTTACCCAAAAAAGACAGGTTCCTTCCACATGGCTGCTTCTTTCCTAGTGTATTTAACAGTAGCTGGGTCTAGCACAGGAAGAAGAACTTCTTCATGGTAAAAGCTATTAAAAAAAAATGCAGAACAAAAGGAACACAAAAGATTAAAAGGTAGAGGGAGTCATGACAACAACCAGCAGATTTTCTGTATGGGAAAAAGTGCACAGAAACTAGCAAAGGAGAAAACACACATAAGAGGTCCAACTGGTCACGCAGTTCAAGAACTGGGGGTATGAAAAAAAGAAACTCAGTGTTCCAGAACCAACCTTTGCAGCAGAAGGATAAGGTTACTAGTGATGAACATATCCCATTTGCCTCAGCAAAAGTTAACACTGTATCCTGATTTCAAGCCACAAACAGCTTGATTAGTTGCAAAAAAAATCCTGTTCCTAAACTGAATTAGTAATCAATATATTTTTCTAAGGTACTTCATCTCCCTTTTGGAATACCAGAAACAGAAGCTGGCTGGTTTTAATTCATCAGCTACACTTACTACTCCTGCTGTTATTAAAAAAGTTTCCCAGTAGATCCGTTACATTTTTCACTCCATACTTGGCAAACATCAACACTTCACCTTTGCTAAGACAAAAGCAGTTTAATGAAGTAGCAAAGCAATGCTGTGCACAGAAGCAAAAGAAAACATTTAATCTCTACTTCCCATCAGCAGGCAATGTCTGGCCCCTTTTCAGGGAGCAGAGCTCCAAACATATAGCAGTTGCTCTGGATGACAAGTCAATCCTCCCCCCTCCTCCTCCTTTTTCTAGCTTTTATAGTTCAGCTGACATCATATGGTATGGAATATCCCTTTGGTCAGTTTGGGTCAGCTGTCCCAGTTGTGTCCCCTTCCAGGATCTTGTCCACCCCCTCCCACTGCAGGGGGAATGTTGAGAAACAGCCTTGGTGCTGTGTGAGCCCTGCCCAGCAGTAACCACAACATGGATGTCTTACCAGCACCTTTCCAGCTCTCAGTGCAAAGCACAGCACTGGGTGGGTTGCTATGGAGAAAACTAGCTCCATCTCAGCAAGACCCAATACATCTTCTTAGATCATCACTGCTAGGGTGTTCCAACCCTAAAGCTCCTAGCCATATGGAGTGAGAAATGACCTCTCCAATTGGAGCTATGACACAGCTCTGTTTGGTAAAAGAGTAACTCTGACCTAATCATTATGGACACTGACTGGAGTGACCCTGTCCAGTCCAGTCATACAATAACTCTCTGAAGCACAACACTGACACAGACCACTGGCTCATGAGGATCTTAATCTTAGGTGAAAACTTCACCTACCCAGCACGCAGGAAGCCTACATGCTGTATTTTCGCTGTGGATGCTGCTGAAGGGGCAAGACACACAAGAATGAGGAAGTAAAACCTACATCCTTTTTGTGGTCATGGTTCCAGAAACATGAGCCATTATACCATTTCATAGCCTGATCAAAAAAAAGTTAGTTTTCATATGCTGAAAAGATATTTACAAAAGCAAGATAGCAATTTCAGATTTACAAAAATGGTAGCTTTTCACAGTTAAAAGAAAAAACCCAGCTATCTGGTTAGATAATTATCATGGGGGCCCTCTGACTTCATCCCAAAACAGACACTATACACAGTCACATAGAGAGCAAAGCTCTTTGCTGAAGTTGAACTACATGGTCAAAATCCTAAGTCCAGAAGCCTTCCAGTGGTGGCTGACAATAGAGAAAGAAATATTTTCCTAATTAAGGAATTTAACATTAGTTACTGGATTATCTGCCGAACTATTTTCAGTTTTTATGCTTCACTAAACAAGAGTATTCAGCTTATCCTTCACAAAATCATTACTACACTGAAGAAAGTGGGGAGCAATTAGCATACAAGGTGATAGCTTAAAAGTGGTGTTAATTGAAAAGAATGAAGTATTTTTTAAATTTGTTGTATACAATTAAGTGAGATAACCAGTTTATGGAAAAAAAATTTGCTAAACAATTTCAATGATGTCTATTCTATAACATGTTTAAAGTTTAAGCACATTCAGCTTTGCAATGAGTTCACTGCAACATGTGTTGGCAGTATCTTACTTCAGTTACTACCACCGGTGTTGCGAACTCAAAGGTGGTCCTTACTGGTTCAGGAAATATACATACAAGAAACACACATACAAAAATAACGACTAAGTCATCACAACAGCGGACATCATTGCTGAACAGTTCCTCAAAGAACTGAAGAAATCCAACAAGGAAGCAGAACGCAATATTCACAATGCACGATACAGCACGGTGCCCATACACAGCAGGTTGAAAGACCAGTTGATTTATGGGACTGTGCAAAATACACAACCAGAAATAACAGAAAACCATCTACAAAGAGCTACTAATGAGGGAAAAAAAAAAATGTGCATGATTTTGTTCATGATTGTTAAGTGGAGGGGAAGAAATCTTGTACATGAATAGTTAATCTGCTAAAAGGATGAAAGCAGACAGGAGGAAAGACGCAATTCTTCATTACTAGTGAACTGCACTCAGACATTACATGTTAGCTAGGCAATTTTATTACAGAAATATGCATTGTAACATCAGGGAGTTGTTTTCAAGAGCTACAGCTGGGTGATTTTAATTCACTTTTATAAATTCTCTGCCATACATTATTACTGATCTACTTATCACACACCTACAACTATAAACATATTTGCATCAGTAGGTTTTATTTAATTCCTAGCTGCAACAAAACTCCACATATCTAAATACACTTTCATATGGCTATTTTTTTTTTTTGGCTCAGAACATACTTAATATTTTCTTCAAATGACAGAGCAGACTGTAAACCTGTAACAGACTATTTTTTAGGATCACACCTTTATCATATTTTCCTTTTTAAAAAATACAGTCTAATTATGCTTTGGAATAACGCCTCCCTGTACTTCATACAAAAAGAGCTTCAACATGTAACAATCACAAAAGCATCTTCCCCCCAGAAAATGCTTCTGTGATTAGCAACCAGTCTTTAATAAGGAACTGCAGCATACACCTCATGTTATCGTGCAGAGGCAGTGTTTCTGTCTACTGAAAATGTTACTGAACTGTTCCCCCCACCACACACATACCACCAACAGCGTGCAGTGACATTGCTTATTCCTATGCCCTTCAGAGAAAAAGCTATCTACCCTATTTGTCTTCCTGCACAACCCTTGAATTATCTGCCAAGGGGAGACGTATGTAGTGGTTCCAGGGACGCCACTGGTAGAGACACTCCTGTAAAATCAGGTGTTCATTGACAAAATACTCCAAGTGTCAGCATAAAATATAAAGAAACTTCTTTAAAGGAAAGAAATAAACTGTCACTCAGTATCACAATAGAAACTCACATATTGATTTACATATACGTAAACAGACATAGATAGATAGATAAATACATATCTTTCCTGTCCTCATATCTGAATTAGGTAAAGTCACCTTGAAAATTAAGGCATCCGTGGGTAATCTGGCAGTTCTTCAAACAATAGTATCTTCACATGGAAAACCGAGAAGAGCCAAGAGTTCACTGAAGAACAACAGATTTTTTTTTTCTCTGATAAAAGAGTAATTTGAATTAGTTGATGTTTTAAAATTATTTAAGCTCCACTCCCATCATGACTTCTTCATGTACCTATTATTATTTACTACAAGCAGCCACAGGGAAGTCCATCCGTCCGGTATATAAGGTCAGATACAAGCCTCCATGGGATAAAAGCCTTTTTATCCTTCTAAAAATATCAGCCTGCCAGGATCCACTCTCGCAAAGCTCCGTGATGCAAACGGCATCGCCACAGTCCAGGGGCTGCTTTACTTCCATGAGTAAGCACTTGCAGGACTGGGCTATAATTAGTTGAAATATTTTTACGGTCACTGATGAAAATTAGAAATGACTGAGGAAGACCTCAGAATGTTGATGGCTGGGTTTTTTATTTTTTCCCCTCTGCTGCGGCAATTTCCACCCGCTGTAAGGAAGAAGAGGATCAGCAGGAGCCGAGATGATCCACTTTCCGCAGGAAAGAAGTCCCTCGCTGCCGTCCCTGCGCGGCGATGCCGCTTCCCGCGGGTGGGCAGTTCCCCCCGAACCCCGCGACCGCTCCGCGCAGAGGGCCCACGCCACAGGGCTCACGGGCACGGCGTGAAGACCCGCGGGGAGCGCTCTCCCCTCGCCCGCCATCCCGGCCCCCGCGGGAGCGGCGGCGCCGCCGCTTACCTGACCGGCACCCTCACCGAGCTCTCCCCCTGCCCGGCCGACACCGTGCCGGGGGGAGGCAAGGGCCGGCCGCGAGCCTTGCCGGGCGCGCGGCGCGCCGGGCCGAGGGGAGGTCCCGCCGGAGAGGAGGTGGGGGCACTGCTGCAGCTCCCATCTCACCTCCTCCTCCAGCTCTGCCGCCTCCCCTCTCCAGACATTTTAGGAGCCTGAATGAATAGCCACGAGCCGCGGCGGCAAAGGGCGGTTACGCGCCGCTCACTCCTCCTACCCCCCGCCCCGCTCCGGCCCTTCCAGTCCCTGGGCGGGGAGCGCTGTCAGTCAGCCCGCCCGTGGGCGGAGGGTCCACCCCGGCTGCCGGCTCCTCCGTCCGGCCGCCCAGCGCCCGCGCCAGCCGCGAGGCATCAGGAGGCTCCGCCCTGGGCACCGCGCCCGGCAGTGCGGGCACTACGGGCGGACAGGCCCCCGTCTCACGGGCTTCTCCTCACATACGGGCGCGCAGCTCTACACACACTCCCCATTCTCTCCGCGCACCCCCCCACACCTGTTACCGGACACGCTTTTCACACACAGCCCTTCCCACACACACCTCTGCACAGCCACCTCCTCGCACACATCCTTCCACACGCACATGCAGCACTCCATGCGTAGCTCCTCCCACTCGTGCGCTCGCCTGACCATTGCTCTGCCATGTCTGCACCACGGCAGCAGCAGCCAGGGCTGATGCTCCAAGCTGTAGCAGGCTGCAAACCTCGCCTTCCCTTTCCATGAGAAAACAAGTGCTTCCAAGTCTGTGCTGGGCTACATGCAGGTGGAGAAGAGGTGTTCACTCATCCAGGTAGCAGCCATGGCTAAACAACCATTCCTCACCCGCCCCAGAAAAATATAACAACTGAACATTGTTTTCCTTAATATTTTTTTGAAGTCCTTCTCATACCTCTCACTGTGTACATATGGCATGGGAATGCTTAGGCCAAAGGATAATACCCAGAACAGTGACAGGATGAATTTTATTTACATTTGCATTTATGGATAGGGAGTGTAGATACAGTTTGCTCCTAAATTGAAAGCACTTCTTTGCACAGCTGGTAATGAACTTCTGGAATTCCTTGCCACAGGAGGTGGGGGAAGCAGGCTATTAGCAGGAACAAAAAGGAATTAGATAAGATTTATGAACAATGCCTCTATTAACAGGCAAAAGGAACAGGCAGTTCCAGTGACTGATCTTAAGAGCCTGGACCAGAGGAAGAAGCCAGGTGCACGTGCTCTCCCTGAACAGCATCTGTTGTCACTCTTCAGGCTTTGCTATCTGGATCTGTCTAACCTGTCTCGGGTAATGTTGTGCTGAGAGCCAGTGGGACCTTGCAAGGTCTGCTGTGGTTCTTCAAAACCTGTGGCTTGATCAGGACAGACTGCCAGCACCCACGCAGCTACCCCAATGCCGTCATGGACATTGGGCAGTAGTAGCATTTGTGGCTGTTGGTGTGACCCAGCAGAGCATCTCTTAATGCACCGATAAAGTCCTAACTGGTGCGCCTCTCACCAAAGAGGCCATCAACCAGCATAGTGGACATGGAAGGGAGTCATAAATAACAAAGGAGGAACTGGCTTTAACAAACCATTCACTGAATCTCAGAAAAATATATATGGAGGAAGACAGAAGATTCTGTTAATACAGTATGAGGTTGAAAATTGTTTGTGATAGCACCAAAGGGTCTCACTCTCCAAAAAGTGCATGAAAACAGACATTCCTTCATTTCAGGGCTGACACTGAAAGAAAGAGTGGATGGCAAACTAGCCATGAATTTGCAGCTGTCTCTTTTTCCACCTGAAGCTTCTAACTCCATTTGATTTATCCTCATACCACTACTGCTCATGTCTGGATGTCTTCCAGCTTTGTTACCTCGTGCCTGAGATCAGGTGACTGGACTGGAAGTTGCACTCAAGATAAGTCTGTACTGTGGATTCTTACCCTGGCACAAGGAGGTTTTCTGTTTTTCCCAGTCCTTTTGTAAGTAAATCCTGAAATTGTTTTCGTCTGCTTGACAGGCTGACATTTGTTACCCACCATCTAACATTTTCTTCCTGCATAGTAATAATGATTTCTATTTTTGTTGAGAGAAATTAAAGTCTGTTTTCTCCTCTGTCTGTGCTCTGAATTACATTTGCCCATGTAGTCACTGAGTCATATTGTATTAGGAGATCATTCTAGATCTTTTTATAACTGTTAAAGTTATTATTTCATTTTCTGGCTTTTCACAGAAAGCAAAGATCTTAGCAAAGATTCTTATGAGGCTCTGCTAATAAAAGTATTCCACAAATTTGAGGCTGTTTATAGAAAAATAATGGGAAATGAGGAAGACCTGTAATGAATTACAGACTGATACAAGGGAAAAGACTTCAAATAACAAATTATATATATGTAACCCTGGCTAAAGTACAGCCACAAACACATAGCTGAAGAACAGAAAAATATAGTGCAAAAAAATATAGAGAACAAAGAATCACTTAGAGTGGAACACAGATTGTGATTGAGAATAAGAATACAAAAGCAAAAGGAACATAGAGGTTCTCAGGAATAAATTACATTACAGTGACCTATGTAGAGATCCAAAAGAATCTCTTTAGGGAAGTAAGAAAACCCTCACCACCGAGGCTCTGGAAATAGCACTGGGAAAAAGGGACCAGGAGCTGCAGCAGTTAGAGCTCACAGAAATGGACCTCATGACCTGATACATACCTCTGGGCTTATGGGCGATGACTAATCAACACAGGAAAGCATTCTGGTTTGCTTTGCACTTTTGCTTCTGAGTTTTCTGTTCTTTGAGTGAAGTCATACTGTAACAAACGGGGCACAGTGTCATGAAGAAAGCCCATTCCTCTCACCACTGGATAGTAATTTAGTAGATAAAAGAGCACCACCTAGTGCTAAATACTATTTGTTGACGCTAAAGTGTCTCCATATGCTCTGTCTTACAGTATTTCTTTTAACCTGTGGATCATATTCTTTGAAATGAATCTGAACTTTAACCTGTGTTACTGTCATCAGCCATATGCTGAGCTATCTTCTGTTACCAAACATGTTTTATAAATTGATTTTTGAGTGGAAAATCCTGTGATTTATGTACTATGATAGAAATCCGGTTTTAGTTACTAATAAAATCTTGTGAAATCTTTTCTGGGAGGACTTAAATTTTCCAGGCTTGGCTCAGTTCAAAGGTATTCACATAAAAGAAAAAAAAACAAAACAAACAAACAAACAAAAAACAACAAAAAAAAACCTTTCTGATTTGTTTTATTAAATGACATAAAGAGAAAACCTATTTT
>JANHGN010017382.1:17811-40811 GCA_024605025.1 Megaceryle maxima
AAAAAGAGAAAAAAAAAAAAAAAAGAAAAAAAACCATACATTTGGCTGCTTTTTTTTTGTATTTGTAAAGAAAGCCATTTTTTTAATCTTAACTCATACTTAAAATTTATACTGTTAGAGAATATAACAGTTCACATTATTGTTTTAGAGATTCTAGAATTCAGACAATTGTAGAAGTACCAAAATGGATACTTCTTGATTACAGAGAAAGAAATACGCTCCTCTTCCTTAAGAGTACAAAATTCTTACCTCTTTCCATCATGTGTCCATAAAATAAACATGATTAAATTGGGATTATGTTGTGAATAAAACAGTACTAATGCTGTGAGTGTTGCAGTGAAGAGGTACTATGAACTGCTTCAATTTGCTCAGAGGTTGATGTATCTTGACATGATTTTCCAGAAAGCTTCTTAGCTTTTAACTTGGAAAGTGTTTACCTTAGAATGAACAAACTTAAACCAATTCCTATAGTTTCATAGAAAAGTAGTCAGCAGTTTGTCTTCTCTCTATGTTTAGCTTTGCATTTTGAACATTTGTTTTTTGTTATTTGTAACAGAAGCCACTGTTTCCTTATTTATGCTTGGCACGTAAACAATAATGTGCATCAGCTCGAAGATCTGATTAGATGTAATATTTTTTTTTTCTTTTCATGTTCCAAGGCTGGAAAACATCTCTTAAATCAGACCCTTCAGAGAGTTTCTAACCACACAGAGAAATGTGTTCTGCAGTGTACCAGCTGTACTTAACAGTTTATTTAACCACAAGCATGAGGGCAAAATTGTGAGTGGTCAGTTTCTCTAATTAGTTATTCCAGCAGTTCTTTTGAAGCCTGTGACAGACAATACTCAAACAGCTTGGAAGTTTATTGAAGATCTAGAATAGGACTATTGGAGCAAACAAAGCTGCTGTAGGAAACAATAATTCAAATCACTGCTGATTGCATATTGAATAATGTCAGTCAACACATACATACTCTTGCATCTTGCATACTCTTTGTTTTTGAGTTGGGTTTTTTTCCCCCTTTGCCAATACTTACAGACATTCAATCTATTTTCTGAACTACAGTTACTGCACATAAGCCTCTACTGAATGGATAAAGCAGTTGACAGCTACTGGAGTTAATGAAACTGTGTTTTACTGGAAGAAGTAAATATGCAAAAAATTCACTATCATGTAAAAGGAATACACACCTGGATCAGACTGATTAGTCTTTCTATAAATACAGCTGCAAGTACCCTTAGATGTCATACTGTAATTGCATGCTTCATGAGAGCAGAGGAAGCAAAAATATTGTGGTTTACATTCATGTGTATTTAGATTCATCAGCAACATGTTATCTCTGGGAACATTAAAAAATTCAAACCCTCTTTTTTCCCTTGAGAAGCTGTTAACATTTCAGTGAGAAGCTGTCTTAGATTCCTAATGCTGATGTTAACCTTAAAAAAGCTGCTTCCTTGTGTATATTGAGAATAGCCATCTCTAATGATTGTTTAAGGATGCATGGATTTTTTTTTTCCTGATGACATTTTATCACAGCAATAAAAAGATACATGTGTGTATATGTAGATTTTTGTTGTTGTTTTCCAGAGGGCTACTAAAAGCCAGCCAAAGGTTTTATTGCTGGAAACAATTGCTTACCAAGTTAATCAGAAGGATTTGGAGATATGTGATAACCTGTAATTTTTTTTCCCAAACCACAAAGTTCTTTCTATTGTTTGCCATTACATTAAGATAAGGTAGAAGCACATCAAATATTAACATTGAGAATTTTTTATTTTCCCAGTCAACATTTTTGTGACTGTAGTAAGCTTATTAGACCATTTTCAAGATGAACGCTGTTTAATCTGCATTTATTTTATTGTACTTGTCATCCCATCTATTATCAAAGTATATGAAAGAATTGCTGTTGCCTATCCCATACACTATTTAGCATATGTGTGCTCTAACAGATATAAAAATCCTGTGGTAAACCTGGGGAAAAAAATGCTGATTTTAAATGTTTATGCAGCAGAGAGAACCCACAATTCCAGAAGAACTTAGATTCTTTGCCCCAACAGTCAAGCTGAACATATGAACGTAAGAAAGTGTTTACAAATGTAGCATTAGAAAATAATCTCAAATGCTAGTGGAAAGGCAGTTTGTGGAGAAGTGAAGAAGAGTTCAGACTAGTTTTGTGACCGTTTGGCAGGTGAGATGAAAAAGCTGGAATCAACTGTGTTGCTCAGAAATAGGCCAAACAATATTGATATATGAAAACAGAAACACTGAATCAATCACAGCCCTCTAGTCCTGAGTGCAAAGTTACTGTCGTGTTAAATAAGCCACCAAGAGAAAGTCAAGTTTAACACAAAGGAGTTAGTACAGTTTAAACTGCTGGTGGAATGCTTATCTGCACCTACAAGCAATTATTCATGTCACGGGAAAACAAGTTCACTATTCTTCCTTTCACCAACTGTTGCTTTTGATGCATTTGAGGTCAGTTGGTTGTCATTTAATTAATAAAATCTGTGTCTGCAACATATGAAACTAAAGAGATGTAATCTTACATATTTCAGATTTATGTGGAACATAAGTGATAGTTTTTTAAACAAAAAAATGTTAAAAGAAACAATCAAATTTTAGAAACATGAACTTAACTATGTGGTTTGCCAGGCTGAGAATCTTATACTAGATTTGATTACAGTTAGGTGCTAGATCAAAATTAAGGCTGGGCAGGTGGTTGAAGAAACATCTTCCCAAAACAATGAAGCCACAGATGTAGTAGTAGTATATAAAGGAGAACAGTTCTATCAGTATGGACACAAAAGACTCCAAATTAAAGTGTTAAAGATGAACTTCAAGGGAAATGAGAATAGCAGGGACAATACACAATGATGCCATGCTCTGATAAATGCTACAAGCGCAGCACTGCATATGGACGAGACAGGGTGGGGAGAAGAGAGGAAACACCATTCTCTAAACAATTTGTATCATTTTGCAAAGAAGATGCCAGCTGCAAAACTATTATTTTAGAGGAAGTCTTCACTTTTTCTTAGAATTCTTTTTCATACAACCTGTGAAAGTAGCTATCAACTTGAAAACAAGTGGAATGTTTCTGAATGAATCTCTCTCTAGCTGACATCTTGTGCCAACAGCAGTACCAGAAGGTTAAAGGAAGGAAAAAAATAGAAGTAAACAACAACTCCTTTCACATTGAGTAAATACTTGAATTAAACAAGTAAATAATTGGGAAACATATTTTCACCTCAGCAGTACCCTTTGCCACCACTGAAAGAGGTGGCAGAGTGATGCGCTGCTTTCAGAATGAGATAGCTCAAGCCTAGAAAGCAAGCTAGAACCTCAGACTGCTGTGTAGGTTGACTATGGCACTTTACAATTTTCACCCCAAAACAATAAAACATGCAACACTTTGAGACGGAACACACATGTTAAACAGGGGTCACATTGTACAATTATGATGAATTAGATTCCATGCTACAGCTGAAATTAGGTTTTTTTCAGGGCCCTTGATTTTAATCAGAAATATCTGTGTTTCCATATTAAAAAACACAAACAAACAAACAAACTGAAAAAAACCCAACCAACCAACCAACCAGCCAAAAACCTCAAAACTTACTTCTTGCTGTAAAATATAATTGTGATCCAAGGTAGCACAAAAAACAAACTACAGAACTATACAAGTGGGATCAGCTTTAAAAAAGGTTTAAAGCATAAAATAAACTTAACAACAGGTTTGTTTTTTTCAGTTTCGTATTGTAGAATCACAGAATGGTAGGGGTTGGAAGGCACCTCTGGAGATCATCAAGTCCAACCTGCCTGCCATAGCAGGACCACCTAGGGCAGGCCACACAGGGACACATCCAGGAGGGTTAATAGCTAATTTTTCATTTTACCAATGCTACTTATCCTAGTTTTGGAAGAAGACTGAATCGGGGGGTTCTTGATAAATCTCAGTTCATTCAAATCCAAGACAAGCTGGGATGCTTCTGAGAATGCTGAGAAAGCTGGCTGATGGTAACGTAACATTGCTTTCTATCACTTTTGAAAGGGGAGACCAGGGCAGTTCTTCACAACTGGGAAAAGGCATAGGTTTCACCCATCTTCAAAAGGGCAAAAGGAATAATGCAAGGAAACATGGGACAGAACACATCCTCATGAAAACATTTATGGTTTCCAGGAGGAGAAAGTAATTTGAAACAGCCATTGCAGGCTTGTCAAAAGCAAATTGTGCTTGGCCAACCTGATTACCCTCCATGATTAAATGACTGGAGTTTTGGATTAAGGCAGAGTGATGGTCATTGCCTACCGTAACTTTCCGCATGGATACAAGGATTCTGTGGGAGAAACGTTGATGTTACTATCTCTATGGGTGAAAAAACTTGCTGAATCCTGTGCTTTAAAGGGGAGGAGTAAACGGCCAATACTCTACTTTATAAGGCCAGTTATAAGTGGTGTTCCTCAGAGGTGTCCTCTGGGGCCTACAAGGTGTAACATCTTTATGAGTGACCTGACCAAGACCAAATGCACCTCATCAAAATGAGAAATATAGTCGATATACTCTAGGGCAGGGTTATCCTTCAAAAGTACCTAGACAGGCTGGAGAAAATAGGCCATGAAATTCAACAAGGACAAATACAAAGTCCTGTACCTGGAATGGATTAAGCTACCACAATGGTACAAAGCTGGGACAGATTGTCTAGACAGCAGGTCTGTGAAAAGTAGATAGGGGCCCTGCTGGACAGGAAGCTAAACAGTAACCAGCAGTGCATGCCAGGAAGGGTGAAGATGAGCTCTTAGATTTTACTTTGTCAATAGAGATGTAGATTAACAGAAGTGGTTATTTCCCTTTACTCAACACACCTTTGTTCCCATCTAGAATACTCTAGAATGCGCTGTCCAGTTTTAGGCCCCCAGTACAAGAAAAAATATTAACTAGAACAAATTGATTGGGATTTGGAGGACTTTTATGAGGGAAAACAGGAATCTGGGTGTGTTCAGACTGGAGAAGAGAAGGATTTGAGCCATCTGTTTATACCTATGGGAAGAAGATACAGATGGAAGACAGGAACAGGCTTTATACAGTTGTGCACAGCAGGGAGGATGGGACGCAATGGGCATAAATTGATATAAGAAAGGTTTAGGCTGAATGTAAAGAAAAACTCCCTCAGGGGCAGTCAAACAGTACAACAGGTTCCCTGGGGAGATCCTGCGAGCCTCTGCAGGTTTTCCAAGACATCAGTGGATAATGCCCTGAGCAGCCTGGTCTAATCCCAGAGCCAATCCTATTTGACAAGACACCTCCCTAGATCTTTCCAGCATGATTTTGTATTTGAAACCATAAGGTAAAAAAGTAAGACCTTTAGCAAAGGAAGAATCGAAAGGTACCTTCTCCTTGCATTCCTAAAACAATGCACTCAAAGCTTTTGCATATAGTTTTAATATTATATAACATTTTAGTACAGTGGGATGGCCAAATTACTTTTACCCAACACTAAAAACATTTATCAATACATCTATTCCACTAGATGTATGTTGTAACAAATTTACTTTTCACAGTCTTCATACATGGAGAACTTTTCAAAGCCACAGCCATAAAATTATGCCTTTAAGTGTAAGTGTGATTTTTCATACCATAGTTGTCTTAAGCATCATCCTTAGTAACTGATTTTCCTCTTTCATCAGCTTTTGAATACCTATTGCCTAAACTGACAAAGTCAATATTTTCACCAGTATGGAAATGATTTCTTACTGTGTTATTCATAAGAATTGAATTAATCAGCTCCTCTTGCCATACCAGAACATAATCTCTTAGCAATTGGGGTCTATCCAGGTGATTAATACTTTTTGCTCATCAACTTGATTTACAAGAGATAATTATTTTTTGGTAATACCTAAATCCAAAGCTCAATAAGCTGTTATCCACCGAAAACAGTGTACGTAGAGAAAGCATTATGATTGTACAAGAAATAATGGAAAACCATTTTATTCTGACATTAAATGTACCTTTTTACTACATCTATGTAAATGTTTTGAACATTTGAAAAAAATAAACTGAACTCCTATAGAGACTTCAAAATTTAGAAACAAGAAACAGCAATACTACAGGTTCAAAGGAAGTAGAGAACTATCCACACATACAGCGACAGAAAATCTGCCTGTGCCATTCAGCATCTCCTCTCTGGAAGGATATGAATTTTTTGCATTACCACATATAACGTGAGAAGTGTCTATAAAGTCTACCAGTCCATCAAATATGAAAAGAATTAAAAGAAAATAATACAAATCTCTTTCAAACACACCTTCATTTTTCACCATGTTCATCTAAAAAACCAGAACATTCAGGAAGGTTGTGTTTGGTGTTTTGTGGTTTTTTTGTTGTGTTTTTTGTTTGTTTGTTTTGTTTTTTATTTTGGTTTTGATTTTGTTTTTCCTCTGTAGTACACCAAGAAAAATTTGTAGTTTTAGTCCATCAAGAACTCACAATTTCACAGTTTTACAGTAAGTTCTTTGTGTCCCCTAAATCAATTAACAGAAGTTGTCATTTCAGTTTACACAAAATGCCTTCCCCCACATTGTTATGATCTATTTGGTTCTACTCTCAGAAACTGACTTTGGGTCATCCTTCTTAGGTCTTTTGTCAAAGTAACTTAAAGTAGCTTCAGAATTTCTACATACAAGTACAATTACTATCAATCACACCCAACAATTTGGGTAACCATTTCCATTATACAGGATCAGCTCACATGCTTCTGGTATACTTGCAAGAACACAGTCAAAACTAATAGACCATACCTCCAACTATTTTTTGCCTTATTAAGACAAGATTAAGACCTGCACAGCCGCTTCCCCGTTCCCATAATTAATTCTTGTGTTCTCAAGAGAATAAACAGCAAAAGCTTCTCCCACAGAAATTGCTGAGTTAACTGCCTGTGTTTGTTTGCAAGCTGGTGGCACCACTCACAGCCCTAATCAATGCAGCCCAATTCCTGAATAAACTGTAGATGTAAATAATCCTTCAGTTGTTAAAAAAGGGCTCAAGTTTTCCTACTGGGCCCTCACTGTCAGGAACTTCTTGATTTTACCAAAATTTGAATTATTATTTTTTGAATAAGCCACTTAGTACTGCCAAAATTTTACCTTTATTAGGCAAATTTTATTCTCATCACACTCATCTCATTTTAAGTTGCCTTCTCAGCTCTTAATTACCTGCAGACACAGTGAAACAGGTGTTCATATGTGTTCTCTATTAAACATCAGGACCTCTGATCTTTACCCCACCCAAATCCTCAAACTGTAGAGTTTCTATAGAATACTCCGTTGACTGATAAATGATGACTCATTAACCTACCTAAAATCTTCTCACAGCGTGATTAACCCAGTTTTGTCATGCAGATTGCATTGCTCCACACCGGACACTTTTTAGCTTGTGATACTGGGATGCAAGGAACTTGTCACTTGTTTGGCTGGTTGGTTGGTTTTTTGCCTGGGTTATTTGTTTTTCTCATCTCAGAAACACTGTTACATGCCTCTGTGGAAATTCAGTCTATCATTGATATGAACTGGCAAGTACAGCTGTGAAAACATCTGCCTTTAGAATACCAGAAAGTGCCAGTATTCTTAGCCAAATTTGTGTTCATTTTTCAGGAAATGTTCTTTTTGCATCATGAAATACTAATTATTCCAGGCTGTCTCTGCCTACCAAATACACCTGACACCATCCATCTTTATTTTTCTGGAACCTGAATAAGCTGAGCACATGTATGAATTGCATAAAACCCCACATTTATATGGAACAGTTCTTTGAATCACTCTTACCTAATATGTTCTCCATCTCTTGACGTTTCTACCAAGCTTGTCTTTCTCAATGAAGAATGGCACTGAGACATTAAATTAGAATCATACAATTAATTTCTTTGCTATAAGTGTTGGAATGTAATTGATTACTTTGCTCTGAACCAGCTGTAGCCATTAGCCCTGTGCCTTGCACTTGTTTCTACTCTTAAGTTGGCATAATAAACTGTTGGTTGAGCATATTTTGCCTGTCACATTGCATTGTTTAAAATGATCAGACTTTGGGCAGATCCGTTAAATATAATGAAGTAAAAACCTTGAAGCAGAACATTTTTATTAGATGCCAAATATTTCTTACTACTTTGAAACTAAGCTTTTTTCCTATTTAATTTATAAAATAACCATACAATTAACAATCACTATTCCTATTTTCACTATTTTCTTCACTCCCACAAAATGACTAAAATCATTAAGAAGTTAACTTTTAAAAAGCTCTTCCCACTGATAAAACCTCTGGGTACTTACTGCTCTGAGTTTGTTGTAATTGCAGTACTACTCAAAAACGATGAAGGCACTTAAGATAATAAACTCATTAACATGAAACAACTACAAAGAGACAAAGTTCACAAAAGCACATTTTATTTAATTCTTTTTATTGTGATAATATGAAGTTGAATTGATTCTCTGTACTCTTGGTAGCAACCAATAACAGCTTTGTAATCTATCCACCTGAAAAATAACCCCAACATAATTCTTAATTTATTTTCAGTGATAGTGCTTGTTTTTTCTTACCTACAGTATGCACAATAGCATCCAATGATATAATTAGGCAATAAAGGCATTTTAATTCTTAACCTAATTTTTCCAACACTGGAGATGGTGCCCAGGAATAAATTGGAAAACTCCTATATGTAAACCAATTTTTTAGATACAGTAAGTGTTGTTTCAGTGTTTTCCTAAAGAATTCTTGGTGAAGTGAATCAGATCAGTTACCTGTTTCATATCACATGCTTCATGATCTGTTCCTAATATATTATCCATACACCCCATTTAAATCATAGGACTGTGCTTCAGAATCAAGAAGGCACGGAAGAGGGAGATATAGCCAAATCAAACATATAATCATTCAAATAGCTTAAGTCTACACATAACTTGCAAAAAAAAAAAAAAAAATCTCCATATTTCATACTCTCTATTTATTGCATTTTATTTATATTTGATCAGCCTCATTCAGTCAGCCTCACCTCTGTGCTCAGTAAGATCATGGACCAGATCCTCCTGGATTGGAATACCTTGTTGATCAGTTTAGGGTCTCCTGTCCTGTCCACTCCTCCCTGCAGATGCAGCCTTTTACTTTCTGCACCCCCAACATGCTACACAAGATTTAGCAGTGACCTCGCTCTGCACATCAGTCCTTGGTAGTAACTCTAAACATTGAGCATTATCACTGAAGCAGACAGTGTGAAAATATGCTGTTAACATCAGAAAGTGCAGTTAGATGAGACTGAGCTGAAAAGTAAAATTACCAAACAGAATTAGTTCTCTTCTAATTCCAACCAGGACAATGATTTATCAAGTTACCAAGAGACTAAATTAAATGGGAGTTTACAGCATATCAATTTGTTCATCCACTTGTGTGTACATATTCTTACATTCTGATTCTGAGGGAAGTGGAACAGAGCTCACTCCAGAGGCCACCTCAATTTAGATTAGTCATGGTTTATAAAGAGTATCATTAGAACTGCTATTATAGACCACCTTTCAAGTCTATGTTAAAATACAAGGAACCCTCACTAACTCATTATAAACTATTTAACAATATGATGACAGGACTTGTTAACTCTATTTTTTGACAACTACTTTCAGAAATTAGTCTGCCAGAGGCTGTTGAACTACTCTTGAACTACCAGGACCAAACCAAATCTTAGAGTGATGTGCAACTTCTTTGTTACAGCAGATGGATAAAAGTAAAGAAAGTGAACTCATCCTTAAAAAACTGTAAGGTTTCTGCAGGCATTTGCTGATATTTGTGCATACACAGGTAAAATGCATGCATAAATCTATAGATGCACAAAAGTAAGTTTACTTAGGGGTACTAAAATTTAGCAGCTAAAGTGGTGGTCAAGTTAATTTAAATTTAGGCAACATCTCAGTCAGAGACAATCCTGACTCATACAGATATATATGTATTGAAAAGGTAACCAATGATTGCTCCAAGGACCCAAAATTCTGCTTATTCAAATGACCAAAACTTCTATCACTTTTTCAGAATGCAGCAGCTTGATGTACGCTCAAGAGGAGCTGTGATCTTAATATTAAATATTCCACTGACTACTATTGCTGTGTAACCCAGTAAATACAGTAATAACAGTAAAAACATTGCTGGTAACAGGGTGCACGTCTTACACTAATTTTACAAATACTCAGCACTGAGTTCAGTGAATAGTGAATTCATCTACAACATAAGGTTTTGCGTCCTCCTTAATCTGGCATTGACATTAGTCTCTCTCACCTCCTGTTTTGGACTGAAGGACCAAGAATGAAGATTCATTGGTTTAGAAAGAAAGGACCAGAGAATATACAACTCTGGACATCATACACAATTAAAATATGGAAAGTGCAGATTCTGATCTCTACTTCAGGAACTATATATATGTTTTGCACAATGCATTATCTGGATAAAAATATGCAAATACTAAAAAGGTGGAAATCCTGCAGTAGCTTTAGCTAATAACTGAAAAGACCACTGTGCATGGCAAGCCTCCTCACATGTAAGATGTCATGCAAACCCATAGTATGTCATATAATGGCTAATTTGGAAGATAAATTTGATTATTTTCAGGTAGAAAGAAACTTAAAACATATACTCACATGATTTCTGACTGCAGTTGAAGAAGGAAGGGCAGTAAGATAACATTGTGGGTTAACTTTGTCCAGCAGCCATATGCCCATTCAGCCACCCACTCTTTCCCCCTTCACAACAGGGCAGGAGGAGAAAATAACATGAAAAGAAGTTTATAGGTTGAGAGAAAATCATGGAGATCATTTACCAGTTACTCTTACGGGCAAAACAGACTCAACTGTGGAAAAATTAACTTATTGCCAATTAAAATATATGGGGGTGGGTGGAATTAAAATGCGATTTTCCTCTATCCCCTTCCCAGGCTCAACTTCACTTCTTCATTCTTCATTCCTCCTTCCTCTACTTCTTCCTGAAAGGGGCAGGGGGGGTGGGGAGTAGGCAGTTGTGATTTAGTCTTGTGCTGCTCTGCACTACCTTTTCCCCTGCTCCAGTGTGGGTCCTTATCACAGGCTGAAGTCCTTCAGGATAATCCTGCTCCAGTGTGGACCCTCCATGTGCCACAGTTTCTTCAGGGCATATCCTGCTCCTGCTTCATCTCCAGTGAGAGGTCCTCCACGGTTGTAGTGTGGATAATTGCACTGACATGGTCTCTCCATGGGCTACAGGGAAACACATACCCCAGTGTGGATCCTTCCCACAGGCTGCAGGGGATCCCTGTTTGGGCACCTGCAGCACCTTCTCCTCCTCTTGGTGTTTCCAAGGGCTGTTTCTCACACTTTTCCCCTCTTCCCTCACCGCCGGGCAGCGTTTTTCCCTCCCTTAGCCAGGCTCCTGTTCCCGCGGTGCCACCATCCAGGCCGCGGGGATCGGCCGTGCCCTGCGGTGGGTCGGCTGGAGCCGGCTGGGACCGGCTGTGTCCGGCACGGGGCAGCCCCGGCCCCTCCGCACAGAGGCCGCAGCTGCAGCACTCCTGCCAAAGACTGGGCACCTGCACCCGCTACAGGTAACAATCACGTGTATTGTCTGGAAAACTAAAAATTACATTTTATGCACCATCACTGAATTTAAGGATTATAACAGGGCATTCTGTTTGAATTCAGACTGGAAAATTACCATAATCAGGGAAGGTTTTTTCCTACATATTCATATCCTCCATATTAAAAGAAAGGGAAAGAAATAATTGATTCTTGCTATGAATAGCTTCAGTAAATGATTGGAGAATCATTTTATTCCCTTTTTTTATCTTGCTGCCTTTTAAGTTAGACATTGTATCTAATGTTTATTACTACAGTTGCCAGCACTTTCACATTGGTTCCAAAATTAATGGTGTGATGTATCCATTTTCAGAGTCATCAAGTCTTTTTAAGGGTAGCCTTTGTCTCCTCAATGAAATGAAAACACTGCTTAAGTGAGTAATTTTAAAGAGGACATTAAATACTTCTTTATACTTACACTGTAAATATATGAATAAAACTCTTCTGTGGTTTAGATGGCAATATACACATCTTCAAAATGAGACATGGGTGAAAAAAAATATAGTTGTATTGGGCAGACACTTCTTTGGTACTATCTGAGAAACACCTGAGTGTTATTCTGTCTTAAATTAGATGAAAGCTCATGTGTTCAGCAGGCACAAAAGCAAAAAAAAACACAAAACCAAACCAACCAACCAAAAACCACAAAACAACAACAACAAAACCAAAAAACCAACAACCCACTGTTATTAAATCTGGACCCAGCAACCTAAATGGATGCAGATGGACCATAATTTGTAATAAAGATCATCAGCTGTACTCTGAAGTGCCTGTACATGAACCAAGGTTGTAGAGCTGTATCTGAATTATAAGTTTCTATCATATTTCTTTTATTGCTTTCTATTGATGTTGCCTGTTCCAGGTGATTTTGGGGAAGATGATTTTTTTAGTTTTATTTAATCTTTTAACTATGGCTGTAGAAGTTACTCAGACTACTAGTACATGTATAGATTTCCCATTTGAAGGTGTAATGGAATTTATTATTTTTTTTCAACTACATT
Organism: Megaceryle maxima; assembly: GCA_024605025.1. Taxonomy (NCBI): domain Eukaryota; kingdom Metazoa; phylum Chordata; class Aves; order Coraciiformes; family Cerylidae; genus Megaceryle; species Megaceryle maxima. Next base: position 30,441 of record JANHGN010017382.1, read on the forward strand.
AAGTCCATGCATTTTTTAATTTTAATTTTTATTAAAATGAGGAACCATTAGTAATTTTGGAGGGGGCTTTATGGCATTCAAATTAATTTTTTTTCCTTAGTGTGTTAATTTTTATGGCCTCACTGCAATAATTTCTAGATGGCTATAACTGATATTTCTTTTATTTTTCAGGATAATAAATAAAAAGAAAACATGAAGTTTGCTTTTTCTGCCTTCCACAAACAACAACAACAAATCTAATTTGGTTTACAATTTACATATGTAAGAAAACACAAAATTTCTTTGAGGGACTTCTAGTCTCTTTAAAGTGCATTTATTTAGTGAGTCTTATGGTCATTTCTAGTATTATACTTCCAAAGAGTCTTCTACATTTCAGATGACACCAGGAATTTACATGAGGAATTGAATAGACTGAGGTCTTTAATTTCTAAATACATTCTATTTTGTCAACATACATTAGTTAAGATTGTTAAAAGCTATGTGAAAATCTGTTCTACCTGGACATATAGCACAGTGCCAGAACAGTGTCTTTGTCTTCTTAAAGGCCTAATCCATGCAGAAAAAAAAGAGTGTGACCGTTTTATCATTTAGATTGTGAAGACATCAACAGTGATTTGTTCATCAAAGTAGTTTTGGTACTTCTATGTTACTTTGCCCTGTATTATCATAATGAATGATTTAATCCATTTAGCCTCTTAATTATCTCATATTCCATGATCTCCCACAGAAGACTATTTTGCTCAACATTTTCAAAATATGGTTATCATCACAGATGACCTTAACCTGGATCCAAGGATTACAGTTCCTTTCATTCTTCTGTGCAGATTCAGAACTCTAGATCCAAGTTTCTTTATCTGTGACAAAATTTTAATTCAATTCCAGTCTATGATTCATACTGTCATTAATGATTGTTTTATTTTGCTGAAGCATTTCTACTCTCTTTGTATCAAGGAATAATTAAATAGTAGAGAGACAAGATGTCTGTGAATCTTGTGAATAAATTTGTTTAAATTGTAAATGAAATTGAACTAGCACATTTCTTTCAATTTTAATACAAAATATTATTAGCCTTTGTTCCCAAATTGATTGCTAATGTTTTATAGACAAGATAATGAATAATAATGGGTATTTCTAATCTATTTCAGCCTATACAGTAATTTTTGTGACTATTAAAAATCTTTAGACCTAATTTATTACAAAATATGGAAAGTTAGGTAGAAGGCAATAGAGTGGATGAAAAAGAGCAGACTGGCAAAACTGGTGACGTTAAAATAGTTCTATCACATAAGTGCCATTTACACAGAACAGTTGTGATGTACTACTGATGTCATATTCCAACTGGATCATTGATTTACCTTGAACATCTGTAATAAACATACAAATGATAATTTGTAAGATGTGTTTGGCATTGTCTACCGAACAATTGCCTCTTACATTTGAAACCTTCAGATCCATATATGCATTGTCAGGCTGTCATCTTGTCTTCAAATCACTATAGTGACTGTTGCCATTATATAACATTAATCACATTTACACGTATATGGAGGAACAGAGTTCTTAAGGTGGTGTGATTACAGTAAGTTGAAAAAAAAACTTGCTATTTATTTATTTTTTAGCAAAGCACAGCCAAAGACTTGTGCAAATATCATCAAAATATTTGTCACTAGTATGCATAATCTCTCTTAACGCACATTCTGATTCTAATCCATTACATCTTTAGAAATTGCCTGCTATGATTATTCATGCCTAGACACAATATTTTGCATACTTAATGAATAAGTATACTTAATACTTAAGGTATCTTATTTTCTGTGGTTATATATAAGATGTACTTTTCAGCTATTTGCAATTATGATACTGTTTTATGCTGTATGACAGTCCATGTTTTGTTGCTGGTGTCACCAGTACTTAAGTCCTCAAACCAAAGATATGATTTTTTTTCTTTCTCTGAGTTTTCCAAGGAAATAAAAGTACGTATTTCTTTTAAGAATCCTCCTGTTGCTATATTTATTTCCCCTAAACTTTTTAGTTTCATAGAGTATTTCTACAACATTATAATATCATATCATGTCATATTTTTATCATGTTTCTAAAAATATTTCATTTAAAAGTAATTGAAAAAGAAATCTTTTCATAAAGTCAGAAGTTCAACAGTGATGACAAACTGAAAATCAGTCAAGAGCTTAAAAATAACATTTTGGCAGCTTTTTTTTTTTTTGGTGGGTATAGCTAGCACATCACAGAAGCTGTTCTTCACCTTCTGTTTGCACTCAGGAGGCTACACCTGCAAAACCATCCAGTTCTCAGCCAAGCTAATGTCCAGTGGGATATCACCAAGATGACTAGCACATAGCAGGAACATATATGAGCGTAAATAGATCAAGAGAGTTATCTTGTTTAGCTTTGAGAAAAGGTGGTTAAGTGCAGAAATCTAATTGCTATCTTCCACTATGTATGTCCACCAGAAGCACAAGAAGTGAACTCACAAATTGCAGAAAGGTAAATACTTTGGATGTTAAAAATAGAATTAATTTTTAAAAACGCAAGTTGCTTAGAAAGTTCACAGGATCTCAATCTGTGGCAGTTTTCAGAACTAGATTAAGCAAGACCCTGAGCAATTCTGTCTGGCTTTAAAATTAGCCCCACTTTGAGTCTTTACTGGATTAGATAAATTCCTCAGGTCCCTTCCAGCCTCAGTACTCAATGTAATCTGATTCAGATGATATCATATTGTCTCATGAAAATTCCAGATCCAATGTAATAGAAAAATAGAAGACTGGACATATTCTTCCATTTCACTGATTTCAGTGTCTGCTCATAAATATCAGGATCTATTAAACTATTCAATTCCTTGTCCTTGATATGCTTGTTAAAAAAAAAAAAAAAATCTTGTTTGTCTTACAATTTGAAGTTCAATTATTTTTTCATCAGTAAAATTGGTCCACTCCTTCTTAAGAGAATAATGTAATTTCATCTTTATCTGCTAGATGAACAGCAATCTGATATGTAAGATGCAAGCACATTCCTCTTCAGCTAAAGTTATTTTGTGTGAGAGACTGACATAAAGATGCTCAGACTAACTCTGAGTGATCTGGAACATTTGTACAACTTTATAGGGAAAGAGACAGCCATTATGTCTGCACTGGCATCATCTAACAATCAATATAGTCAGTCTTGTTTGTCTTCCATTAATTAAAAAAGGTGCAGATGAATCCCATACTCTGTGACTTACATAACCACATCTCTTTCCTCCTGTCATTTCCACTGAAAGTTCACACTGTTATACACAAAATATTTTCATTATTGGTCTCTATGACTTCTACTTGATGGCTTATTCTCTTCTTCCTGAATTAATTCAAAATTTTTTTTTTTTTTTAAATTCTCCCTTCAGCTTGTGTGACAAATTTGTTAACAAAAAGTATTAAATACAGTTGAAGAGGAGTCTGTGGTACTCCACTCATAAAACACTCCATCTTTGTTCATCTTTCAGAACAACTAATGTCCTCTGTCTTGCAGTGAAACCATTTTAGTCAGCTTATAAATCTGTCTTATCCATTTCAGCCTTCTTAAATGATATCATAATCTCCTCCACTTTGATTTAAGAATTCCATCTGAGACCTCATGTGAAATTAAGATTGGATAAATTTGAACTATTGCATGTGCTTTGGTTCACAAAATTAATCATTATTTTTCTTTCCGATAATTTTTCTTTTTTTTTTTTAATCAAGTTCTATTTTTTCCCCAACTTTCAAGTATATAAATTGAAAGATCAGTGCAAGGCACTGTCATAGAAATTCAGTGAGACACTGTTAAAACAAAAGTTGTACTCTTTTAAGGATGTTTGTAGAAATAGTGCTTTAAAAGTTTAACACTGCTGTGTAAAAACAACAGTATTTGGGGAAAATAATAATAATTTAAAAAGAAGGTAATGGGAATAGGAATTCTAATCTATTATGTGAAATGTTTCACAACATTTTTCCAATCTCCCGTCATGGAAAAAGTCTGTCCTGAAACAGGATAAAAACTATTGCTCTGGTTTGGCTGGAAGGAACATAAAGATCATCTATTTCTGATAAACTTAAAGGCAGGGGACAGTGACAGCTTCCACTAGATCAGGTTGCTCAAAGCTCTCTCCAAGCCAGCCTTGACCTATTCCAGAGATGGGGCATCCACAACTTCTCTTGGCAACATGTGCCAGTTTCACCATCCTCACAAAGAATTTCTTCCTAACATCTAATCTAAATCTACGCTCTTTCAATTTGAAACCATTACCCCTCATCCTCTTGACATATAATAAAATTCTATGAAGTGAAAATATAAAGTTAAATGCTTTTTCCTGGGACTAGAAAATGGACAATAGGTTCACTGCAAACAGCATCTACCTGATCTTCATAAGCTTCATGTAATACCTGTGTTCTGACATCTTCTGGTATCTGGTTACACTGTTCCAGAGCTTAAATTCCCTGGAGAGTTAAGTAGATCAGCCTCTGTCTTAATGACAGAACTTACTGGTATCTAAGGCTATTCTGCCTTGTAGTATGACAGCCATAATTGAAAGACAGGTGATTAAGTTTTTAGAACATCACAATTAGATATTGTTCTTGGCACATATCAGAAACCAAGGCCCACAAATCAAAAGGACCTGTAAAAACATTTTTAAAAAAAGTTTCTTTACCATTCATGCATTTCAAAACTTTCAACACATTATTTTACTATTGTTCTACATGTATGATACACATTTCCAAACAAAAATTCAACAACATATAGCTTTTATGCCCTTTGTGCTCCTACCAAAAGCTGTTTCAAATAGTTCAGCATATTTTGAACACATAATAAAGAAAAACAGCTGGGCATACATACTGAAAGGTCATGAAAAGATGCAAGAAAAAGTAATTTATTTTTCAATGTTTGACAGTGAAACGTATAGCTTGCTTGTTTTGCTAGCAATCCAAAGGACTCAGAGGGGAAAAAAGAAAGAAATATGCCTTACTCTTGTCCCACTTGGTTTTTGCTGCTTGATCATAATTATTATTTCTATTTTGAAAGCTTATAAAAATATATCCAGTAAATCACTACCTTGCATTTTAGGGGCAGTACAATAATTACAATACCAAGGAAGAGTCCAAGTCTCCTGTTTTGCAAAACTGAATGCTACTTGGTTCACTGCTGAAACTTTATGCAGAGCTTCTGAATTTTGTGGGTCTTTATCTGGGTACAGGAGTCCATCTAATGCTCAGGCATCTTAGTTATAGATACATCAGTTAAATAAGCACAAAAGATAAGAATTTAATCATACAGACTAATTTGACACTTCAGAAGTTCTGGAGCACCTTCTCCAAAAAATAGCATAGGGCAGCTAGGTCCTAACATTTAACAATCAGGTAACTACTGTTATGGCAGATTAGTCCATACAGAGAGCATAGCATCTAAAAATACATTCCAACATTTTTCAGCACTGTTCTTGCTCGTATATTGCAAAATTATTGCAGTATTTTGAACTCTCTGCTATAAACAGATAAGAGATGATAGGCCAAAGAACCAGTCGTTTACAGTAACTCATAAGGTACTGGAAAAACAACCTTGAGGAGCAAAGGAACATATTCAGAAAATTATCAAAATTATTATATCAGTAATTGTTGTCTCTCATTATTGAAAATCTCCTTCAGGAAGGGTACTTTATATATTCAGCTTTCTGGAACCAGAAGTACTATTTTGCAAATAATGCATTATTCCCTTTAGCCAAGCAATGACAAAACTTCATCTCAGATCAAGCCAACAAAGTTGCACATACTTTCAGACAATATGGAAAGATAAAATCACTAGTTTAAGTCAAACAGAATTATGTGTTCTGGGGTTTGTTCATGTATCCATGTGAAAGTAACAGGAAATGAAAACTTAGCTCAATAGAAACAAGACAGTGCTGATATTTATTTTTATCCAAAAGATTTGAAGTAAATATTTCTATCTTGGGTGCTATTTCATTTCCTGGGTGATGTGAATTCACATTCTGCATTGCAAAGAATAGTGGCCTAAAGGCTGTGATTAAGGATACACTTTAAATGCAACACTACCTATCAATCCTTTTGATACTGTAGTATCTTATATAAATTATTTATCAAACTGTGAGGTAGTGGATGGAATTTGGTGTCCCACATCACTATCAGAGGCATCAAGTTTTCTCATTTTTCTCTTCAGGAAGGAATCCATGCAGAATAAAAACACTGAGGAAGGCAGACCTCCTCTTCATGGGTGTTTAGATATTTTCCTAGGTGTAGGGAAAAAAAGTAGACTAGTATGATTTCAAAAGGAAAGGATTTTGAATTAGGATTTCAAAACTCTGAGTGTGTGTGCTATAAACAGGGGCAGTTTTAAAAACAAAAAAAAAGTATCTCAATGTGACTTCAAAAAAAGCTACATCCTAAAGAGTTTTCAGATTAAATTATTGGACCAGTTTGCATTGACAAGCAACCTCAGAGCAACTGCCATCACATTTTTGGGTAGTATCTGACTCACCTAAGAAGTATCTAATAATAAAAGTACAAGTTCTTTCTCTAATTACACTGCTGTGTTTTGGGTTATTTTTATATAATGCTTCTATTTTCAACACACAAAGACTTGATTTTTTTTTGATTGTTTGTTTGTTTTGTTTTGTTTTGTTTTCTGGATTAATTTTACCTCTGGTGGGTGAAAAGGTAGATGAAGTTCTTCACCCTCTAAATTATTCTTATTACAGTAACCGGTATGCCTACTGACCCTGGTTACCATAGTATTCTAGCTACATCAGTGGTTTCCAGGTTTTTATTTGTCTCTGACCTATTTTCCCCATTTTGTTGTATAAACCTTCATTCTTTCTACCACTGTCCCATCCTCCCTTCAAGGTTTCCATCTCAAAGAGCTGCTCACTCTTCCCCCACTCAAGACAACAATGCTGTGGTATAGCCCGAGCTGGTAAGCAGAGGCACAGCCCCTCTCTGTGCATTCCATGCAGCCGCTCTAAATGTTTCACGAACTGAAAAACCTCAGCAGCAGACATGAATTGTAAGGGTAGAGATTTGCAGTTGTGGGATACAGGGATGTGCTCCTGATGCTTTTTGAATAATTAACAGTAAAGTAAGCACTAAGAATAGCACTTTCTGTTCTTCTATTTGAACTGTGTTGCTCTTGCTGTGAGGATTTCTCAAGTACATGCTACTTGGAAAGAATCACTCAAGCCCTTCCTATAACACAGTCAAGAGTTCAGGTTTAGTGCTACATTCTTCAGCCTTGAAAGAATATTTTTTCCTCTTCTGTGATAGAAATACACATTTATGTTTATATTTTAACAGCTTGGTTTTTTTCAGTATGGAAGAAAATAATACAACATGCTTGTTATCACTTTTTTATGCTCCTCTAGACTTGGTGGGAGGAAGAGAATATAAAACTGTATTTCAAAGAGGTATATGATTTGAAATGTGCAAATTCTGTAAACACGGAGAAAATATATGGCTTTCTTATCTGATGATATAAAAACATATTCTTGGAGATCAGCAGTCTTTACACTTTACATTTTTAACCTTTCATAAACATCCAGAGAAGACTTTAGATGCAGATCAATATGGATTTCAAGCATATCTTGCTTGCTCTAGCTAGGCTGCTTTTCCTTTTAAGAATTCTTTGGAGTTTGAAGTATTGTGATAAGAATTATCAAACTGAAAAAGAAACCCCAACCCTGTTTTGTTAAAAGCCTTTCCTCAAGTAAAAGAATTCTTATTTGTAAAGGTGACCTTTAAGTGACAACACTTCAAAGTGTTCAGCAGTAGTGGAAACTTTATTTCTACAATGAATTATGAAATATGAATTGTGGTAAATTCATGAACTTTATCAGCTAAATAAATCCAACACACATAAAAATTTAAGAGATATAGAAGGTTGTTTGGGCATAGGAGGAGGAAGGCAATGCAGCTTAAAAGTACATCTTCTTACCTAGCACCCAAGCCTGCACCATTGAATCTGCCATGCAGGATCATACTCTTGTGGACACCTTAAGAAACACTGTAACAAACAGTTTGAATCAGAGTGGACTCCTTCTACATATAAAGATATTCATGGGTAATTATAAGGGATGTCCTTCTCAAGATTAAAAATCTTTACATATTTCTATGTTTAAAAAAAAAATGCAAGAGCCATCAGCATGTTCCTCTTATTAACTAATATACCCTGTTTTATTTTAGCCAATTAGATGGGCCAAAAATGTCTAATCATTATATAAATGGTGTTGTTAGAATTTCCCAAAGTACTCTTACATATTTCACCTTTCCATAGATTCCTTGGAAGCAACTTCTCATTATGGCTAAGCCTTCATGTCACTCGTTTCACAGGTCAAGCAGCGTAACATCACACTAACATGAGCTTCACTGCTGCTTATGAAAACCATTTGCAGAAAAAAAACCAAAAACCTTCAACTCCTGTGGAAACTTCAATTCTCTAATGCCTATTGAGCCAGGAGATTTTCGCAGCAACTAGACAACTTCCTGAAACAAACCAGCATATATTAGCCAACTGGAAGAGCATTCAAGATCCATAGATAGAGAGATAAAAAATCCCCTCTTAAAAGTCTGTATAGGCAGACAGTTCTTAACAAAGCCTCCAGAAGCCCATAATCTTCCCTTCTAGTTATTGTCATCATGCCATTTTTGCAATCTTCCTAATGACCACATTTCTAATAGATAATGGATTTCTTAATGTCACAGTAAGACATCTTTACTCCTATGCAAATATTTCTTTAAACCAAAAAATAAGCAAACCTATTCCGTTTTGTGGCACCACAGACAAAAAAAAAAAAAAAAAAAAAAAAGTCCTTTCAATCCAGGTAAACAAAGAAAAGCTGGATTAGTAAACCAAGTCAAACATGTTTTAATAAAAGTACAGAACATCTAATGTCACATTTTATGCAGTATCTAAAAGGAAATGTTCTTTTCTCAATTAAATAAAGTGTTTCAATCTCATTAAAATGAAGAGAAATATTTCAAAATTCCCAAAACACTGTGACGGATTCTTAACGAACTGCTTTAAAAGTTTCATTATGTTACAACAGACACTATGACTTCTTGTCCTTGCTTAAAACAAACCAAGTTTTAAAGTATATAAATTTTTCACAGAATGGATATTCAGTTGGTCAGCCCAAATTTTTGTCATTCTAATTATTATCACCAGATCAAAAGTAGCTAAGATAATATTTTTTATTGCTCCTAGAACATAAAGTCTTATCTTTAATAGAAGCTTTCTAAATAATATATCATCAATCAGACTATGTAACTAGTACCAATTTAATTTCATTTGTTTTATTTAAACAAAATTATTCACTATTTCTCTTTTTCCCTTTGCTGTCTGATATTGTTGTATGGTGTAGTACAAATAGCAACAAATACAGTGCTTCCCACCCGTAACTTGCATAGAACGTTCTGTAAAAGAGACAGTGAAAAACAAAATTAGAAATTTGGTACATATGCAATAGAGTATTGACAAATTTAAATAACAGTAAAATGGATTTCTGACAAAGTATTCACTAATATGAATTTCTACAGTAATTTCTATGTCTATAGGTTTTTTCTCAGTTTTGTAGGCTACTGTTACAAGTTTCTTACCACTACCTCCATGAACTTTAACATGAATCATCCTTCAGAGTCACATAATGGAATTTGTAATGTAAATTTTTCTCAGATAGTAAAGGAGTTTTACTGTAGCCAAAACATTTTTGAGTAATACACCAATTTATAGGAATTTTTTTTCATCAATAAAGATTTCATATCTTAAGGACAAAGTCCTGGGTTCAGATCAGAGATATTGTGCTGTTGCAGAATAGCCAATGGGAATTACAAATATATTCTGAACCACATAAAAATTCAGTTTCCTGCTCCAGTGACTATATAATTGTAAAAAGTACAGTGATGTTGTGTATAACTCTGTAACCCAGTAGTACAGAGATCTACAGAAATGCAGACACAAGATACATGTAGACTACAGGCATGACATAACAAGAAATGGGGTACAGCCTTTGCGCCTCCCTGCTATAAACAATTCAGCCATGATCAGTTTAAAAAAGATAGAAAAAAAACCCCAGACCTGAGGCTGGGAAAACCTGTTTGTAGAAGAAGCAAGGAGGACAAAATGTAGAATCTAACATGTAAAAATTTTAATAGAATATGGAGTCACAGACAACTGGAGAAAGAGAAAGGCATAAAAATGTGTTAGAAAACATATAGAAATAACCCCAAATGAATAGAAGGTGTGAGAAAGAAAAAGAGAAAAAGAAGAAAAGAAGAAGAAGAAGAAGAAGAAGAAGAAGAAGAAGAAGAAGAAGAAGAAGAAGAAGAAGAAGAAGAAGAAGAAGAA
>JANHGN010017383.1:0-63585 GCA_024605025.1 Megaceryle maxima
GTACCAAGAATCCCCAAAGGGGAAAAGAAAAGGATGATGAAAAACTGTGAGTCTATGGGATATTAAAATTTTTAGAAATGTTTCATAAGGAAAAAAAAAAAAAAAAAACAAAACCATAAAAACACCCCAACAACAACATCCCCCACACCCCCCCAAAAAAAGCAAAAAAAACCCAAACAAAAAAAACCCCAACCAAACAAAAACAAATTAAAAAAACCCAAACCCACCAAACAAACCAAACCAAACCTAAACACAACCCAGTATTTTTCTTCCATCTCTTGTGACAAAAATTGGGATAAGATCTCCACCTAAAAATCATCAAAGCAAATTTTCCAAAACATCACTCAAAAAGAAAAAAAACCAAACAAGGTAGAGAGGAAAAAAATAAACAAAAAACCCAACAAACAAAACTCTTCTTGGCTCTTAAACCAACTCCCTGTGATATCCTGAGCCTGAATGTTTATTTGAGAAGAAAAAGAAAAACATATGCAGGATATTTATGCTATTTCTCTTCAGCAGAAACATCCTCCCTGTTCGAAGCTGGTTGTTACATGCAATATATTTAGACAACCATGTGTGTCATGCAATTAGGAAAAAATAAGGAAAAGTAATTAGTGTAAACAGGAAACCTCAAAAAAAAAAAAGAACTTGAGCCAAAGAAAGCTGACAGAATAACACGAATAATAATCCAGAAGCATAGTTTAGGAATGGGAGATCACAAAGGGTTCAGGTCAGAAGCAAACCTGAATGTGTTGTACTCCCTCCAGATGGGATTTCACCTCCAGAACTGGGCAAATGGCAGAGATGTCCCTTGCTGTAGCTGCCTCTATCTGGCACTGACCTCAATTTTTAAGCCTTTTTAGTTTTAAGAAGGTCTGGAGTCTTTGCTACTAAGGACAGCAAAAAAGCAAACCCAACTTATAACAACTTTGTGGCCAAAGAAGAGAAGATTATGCATAAACTGCACATAATTGAGAACTATTTCAGAGAACTGTTTGATGGTTTGGGTTGGAGGGGACCTTTAAAGAGCCCAGTCCAACCTGACCTGGAATGTTTCCAGGGATGGGGCATTGACCATCTCTCTGGGCAGCCTGGGCCAGGGTCTCACCACCCCCAGTGTCAAAAATATCCTCCATCTCTAGTCTACATCTCCCTCAGTTTAAAACCATCACCCTTTGTCCTGTCACAATAGGCCCTGCTAAAAAGTTCTGTCCCCATCTTTCTCATTGTTCTCTTTTATAGTATTGAAAGGCCACAAGAAGGTGTCCCCAGAGTCTTCTCCTGGCTGAACTCCCCCAACTCTCTCAGCCTGTCCTCGAAGCAGAGGGGTTCCAGCCCTTCCAGCATTGCTGGGGCTCCTCTGGTCCTTCTCCAGCAGGTCCCTGTCTCTCCTGTGCTGAGGACCCCAGAGCTGGACCAAGCACTGCAGAGGAGGCTTCATCAGAGTGGAGCAGAGAGGCAGAAACCCCTCCCTCAACCATCAAAATGCTCAGAAGTCTATGCCTGCATCCCAGCTGCTCTCATCTGGGATGTGCCATGATCTGGGCTTCAGCAGCCCATGTACACAGACTTCTGGCACGGCCACATTGCACCAGTGGGTAACTGTGACCAGCCCAGAGACAGGATGGCTGTGCCAGGGTCCTGCATCCATGCAAATAAACATTGCTGGAAGCTTTAAAACCACCCCCTCACGTGTTTAATACCCCCAAGACTCCATGAGCAATCTTTTGGAAGTTGCAAACCTCTTCTCCCAATTCCCTTCCTCTCCAGACAAACTCTTTTGCTCATGTGTTACTGAGCATTCACAGGGGCTCTGCCTGGGAAACACCCAACTGTGGCACCAGGGATTCATTCTCAGCTGCACAGAACTGCATGTGTTCCTTCCATAAGCTCTCTGCACATGAAATTAAATTTTACTGGCAGGTGACTAAGCTCCAGAAGAAATTCTACAGGAAGAAAAATCCTGCACTGACGTACCCAGTGATGAGAGAGAAAAGGGAACCATTTTTTGCTAAATTAATGGCCCGTACACAAAGCCTTAAACCTGCAGTTTTGAGAGAAATCAGGCTGAGGTGCATCATTAGACCATGGATTGTAAAAACTGGCTCATTTATTCCAGAAACAGGCACATCACAGTGGCTCAAGCAGTCAGAGCGCTGCAGTAAATCAGGATAACAAAAAGAGAAAGAGCAATATTCCTACTTGCTTATAAGAGGCACATAGGTAGGAAACGCTGTCCCTTTGCCTCACCAACCCAGCCTGCAGTGGTGAGGAGGGAAGGGCATCCAAATCCTGCTGTCCTGCTTTTGACCTGTGAGTCAGAGGCAGCAGCACTGCTCTGCAGGTGTACGAGCCCAGAGAACCAGCCTTGCACTTAGAGAATTTCATCTCAAAATCCCAACCTGAGCTGCAGTTAACCAGCAATAAAGCATCACCAGTAATTTCCTGTAAGGGTTTGCTGGTTTTTCGTTTTGTTTTCCTGTAACTCATAAACCAATCCCTTTTCTGTAACTCATAAGCCTGTAAGAGATTTCAAAGCTTAATATTGAAGCCCCTACACTGACCTCAAGTTTTCATCAGCATTTAGGTGGTTTTTTTGTTTGGTTTTTTTTTTTCCCCCCTTTGGTCCCGAAGGCATTTAGGATCAAATCCTCAGCTGCCTTAGCTCAGCATTGCTTCACTGACTTTGATACAACCGGATGGCTTACGTCTGGCCTGAGAACATGCACAGCTTGATAAAAATATGAAATAAGATGCAAGAATGTATTGCAATATGGAGCTGCCCTAACAAGGCACATCTCGGGAAAATAAAAGCCTTTGCCTGTCCTGGAAGGAAGTGCCCTGCACGCAGCTGGGGGAAGAGAGGAAAAAGTTAAAATGGTTTACATGACCTCAGTTTCCTGGTGTGTCTGTTGGGAGAGGCAAAGCCTCATCATGTTCCAGCACTCAGAGTTGCTCAGAGCTTAAGGAATAAGCAGAAAAATAACAAACAGGAATTTGATTTTATACCAGCATTTCTATGGAAACTTTTTAAAGGATCCACATAGACCTCCACAAATGCCTTGATACACAAATGATACACAAAAGCCTTCTTGTCAGCCTGTTGGCAGCCCATTGGTCCTCTCCGACCCACCATAGGTGCCCATCACTGTCTCCTGTGGTGGGAGGTGCTCAGGAAGAAACAGACAGGAGGGGCATTGGAAATGCTTCACCCTCACATGGGTGAAGATCTGGGGAAGGCAAACATGCCCCCATCTCACTGCGTGCCTTTCCCATCACCTCCTTTGCCAGTGAGGGGTGCAGCACAAAATCCCCCAAGTGAAGCATACTTTGCATGGTCACCCTTCCCTCAAAGTCTCCTAGACTCACCAATACCTCCTTAAAGCACAAGGAGTTGGATTTGAGTCCAAAAACTCAGGTTTCCCCTGATCTCTGCACACACCAGCCCAAGGAGCCCATGGGTTCCCTGCTCAGATGCTGCAGTCTGGCTCACAGACACAAACTTGCCATGATCCCTTTGAAGGCAACAGCAGAGCTTCCACCAGCTTTACAGTGGGCAGACCACATCTCCAGACATACTGCCTCCCTCTCCTAATCTTCAAGTCATAAAGAAACCTTTGGCTGAAGTCCTGGCTCCAATGTACTCACTGATTTTTACCATTAACTTTAATAGGGCCAGGATTTTGCCTTGAATCATTAGTTATCTTGCTATTAACCTCAACAGAGGCCACTATCTGCTTTACTTTAAATAGCCAGCCATGCACTGAAGTGGCTGGCTATGTCTCTCACCCTTCGTGCTGTGGCAAGCCACCTTGTAGAACCCATCTCACCTCACTAGAGTGACTCCAGTTGCCACCCTCGTCCTTCCCAGGAGCTCCACAGCTCACCCTGGCTCTGCATGCTTCCATCCCAACACTCCTGGGCTATTTGCTCACAGCAATTGCAGGGACTGCAGAAAGTTATTCCCAACTTCAGGATGTCCCTGTGCTTCGTCTCAGGATCAGCCAGGCAAGAACAGACACTTGAAGACCCAACTGACTACTACATGCACATAAATATTGTAAAATGAGACAGGCTAGAGAAAACACTGAAGTTGGTACAAATGCCCCTTTGATGATGCTTTCCATGGAAATATTGGCTCTGCTGAAGTTTGGCAGAGTTAGAGATAAAACACAGTGCCTGGAACAGGGGGCCAAGAGGCTCTCTGGGTTCCATGGCACCTTCCTAAAATAGCTACATGAACTGAAGATAGAACAAAAAAACTGGCTCCTGCAGAGCATTGACTGACTTTCATGTAAGCCCCAGCCAGTAAAACAACCTGGCAGAGCCACAGCCCAAGTGTTCTCTCTCTCTGCAGGCACTGTGGCTTTTCAGGGCCAAGTGCCAACACACTCTCCATGCGATTCTCCTTTTCCCCATTTATTCTATTTCTCATTGCAGGGGATGGCAAATCTAAGGGACTCTCATTTTATTGAGGGTTTGCTGATTTGTATAGGACAACAGGCACAGCCTCTTGTGGTCATTAGAAAGATCCCATTCACAGGAGAGAGTCATGGGGTTCTGTCTCACTCATCTCCCAAAATGCTCAGAAGTAATGGTGAGCACACTGATGAAAAAACCAAACAAAACCAAAAACCCCCACAAAGCACAAAAAACAATACACACACAAAAAAACCCAAACCAAACCAAACACACACAATGAAAAAAACCACTACAAACCCCCAACCAGTGACAAATGAATATCCAGGGAATAAATTAATTCAGTCTTCCTCAAAATTATAAAGACAGTATCCCAGCCAGGAGATAAAGCCCTTTGCCAAGAGCAAAATATAAACAGGCTGCCTTTTCTTATGCTACCGATGGCAGCTTTGCACACCCACAGAGGAGTACAGGGGTTGTTCACCCACAACCTACTCACCAGCGCGCTACAAGCGCGCAGGCAGCATCGGTTCCCATGGCACGAGGCACAAGGACAAACTGCTGTAGAAAAGCCCTTGCTGGCTCTGCTGGCCCCGAGCTTTTCAGCTGACAAGAGGCACCCAGCAGCACCTCACCTCTCCTGACACTGCCAGAAGCCACGGGATCTTGCTGGTGGGTTATCAGTAGATGGTGAGTCCCTCTGGCAGAGGGGGAGAAATTTGCCACTTTCTTGAAGGAAGAGCCCTCCTATTGCACCAGGATTCTCCTTATATTAAATAAAGGTGTCTCATCCTCAAAACTGAAATGTTTCTGAAACAGATCATGGCATTCCACAGGTGCTGCCATTTCCATTCCTGCCACTTTGCAATGTGTTTAAAATAACAGCAGGCAAAGAACAGACAGGCAACTCTACAGCTAATCCTAAAAATCAGGAAAATTAATAGGAAACAATCAGTGCAAATCTGCCACAACTATCAAGTCAATGAAATACTTCATCCAACATCTGCTTTCCTTGGCAGAACACAGCTAATAAATTCGTGTCTGGTGGAGACATGCTTATCACCAGCAGTGCCGAGACACCGCAGTCGGGTCATTACCGGGCACAAGCCCATGGAGATGTTTTGTTCCAGTGCAATCTCCTGGGAATTCAGAGGAAATAAAAAGATCCTGTGGGATCAGAGAGCTTTCCTGATGAAACCAAATGAAGCAAATACACTGTCAGCCCCAGAAAGGGCATTGCTTGGAGGCAGAAGCATCCTTTGCCCTTGATCTCTCATTTGGTACCCACTGTGTGGCAGGCCTGGACACCTGCCCTCCCTCCTGCAACCCATTCTGACCTTTGCTCCTCAGAGAGGAGGTTGAAGGCAAATCAGTTAAGCTCCTGCTTCTTTGCTTACGTCTCTACAACACAAGTGTCAGAAGATTTTCTGTGCAGGGCTTTTGGTAACCCTTCTTGTGTTTTACCCCACCCCAGAAGCTATCCCTGACCCATGTGAAAGAGAAACTCAGCTTTCCCTGTTACGGGAATAGTTACAGAAGAGTGTAAAATCCCCTTAGAGAAGAGTTTCCCAACCCCACCCTTGAAGACTCTTTGACCCTCCCCAGCCCTAAAGCTCTTCCCCATCTCTTTGACTGTTCCTCACAGACTGCTCCTCTGTCCCTAACCCCTCACTTCTTGCTTCATCACCATCCCCTGCTCACCCCTGTGAGTTTTTGGGGGAAGACTCCTGAGACAGTCAAAGCAAGCCCTAAGTATCTGCCATCCTCTGAGAACATGGTGCTGCCTGGAGATGTATCTTGCACCTCTTTCTTTCCTGCCCCATCAGGGTTCTTGCACCCAGTTCATGCCTCGTCCTGTCCCCATCCTCCCTCTGGACTTTATAGCTGCTCTCAGTCTCTGAACTTGGCAGCAGTCCCTCAGGAAACCCAGACGCCAGCCTTGAACAGACATTAGGTAAGCAGGCAATGAAAAATAATTGAAAAAAAAAAAAAAAAGGCTCTATCACAAGTTCAGCTGAATTGCCTTTAAATCTGTATCTCTTTAAAAACAAAAAAAGCAAAGAGCAAGCAAATAGACCAAGAAAAGCCTGAAATCCTGAAAAGCTTTCAGGAAGAAGTCAAAATTGTGGGTATTGGCTGCAGCAGGGCCTGAGTGGTGTTTCTGTGCTGGTGGCAAGGAGCCAGTCTGCCCAGCCACCAGCACCCTGCCAGGCACAGGGGGTTTGACAGATTTGGGCTGCTCCACACTCCACTTTTAAAGCAAAACAAGCACTTCAGATAAAAGGCTCTTTCTCACCAGCAGTTAACAAGCTCCATGTGCACTGCTGCATCTCCAGCACCAACCTCTTCATGACGGGGCTTTTTGGGCAAGTGACCTTACAGATGAGACATTTAATAGTTACATGCTGAAAGGAGCTACTGTACCAAGCACCAACTGCCTTTTCTTGGGATTTATGAATCTGTGCTTTGTTCATTTTAAATCATATCTCAGAGCAGCCTGTAAGGGTAATCTCTGAAAATGGGTTTTCTCTAAAAATCAGAAATTACTGACCCGCTCTCCAGCTGCAGCAAAGTTATCAGAATCAAGCTTGCATTCAACACTTTCCTAGAGCAGCCAAGGCAGCACTTACAACAAAAGCAGGAAAAACCAGCTGTAAATGCTGGGAGTAAACAAACAGCCCCTTATCTCCACAATGGAGTGCAAAAGATGCAAAATAAAATTTATGGACTGATCTTTCAGGGCAAAGAAAGGAGTGAGCAAAAAGGTTTCAAACTGCACTTCCAAAGTACCCTGAAGCAAACTGACTTTGCTCCGTGCTGCTTTCTGCCTGCCTCCTGCAGTCCCAGCTCCCAGCTCTGCATGGCACAATTTAACAGCACTAAGCAATGTCATCTGTTGCTGCTAAGCATCGGAATTTAAAATACAGCCTCTTACCTCCAAGTCACACTCCCTGCTGGTTTAAAAGGGCTGGAGAAACCCAAGCAGTATTCTGCAGCGCGTGCACTAAGCCTTCATGTTTTCTGTACATTCAAGCTGGGGGAAGAAGGGAGACACGATCTCGGACTTCTTCCGTTGCCATATAATCTCAAGGAAGTGACCTTCGCGTTTGTTACTTTGATTACAGATTCAGAAACAAAAGCCCTTCCAGCGTGAGTCAGGGGACGCAAGAGGTTGAAATGAGATTGTTAAAAACGGAGGCAAGCTAAGAAAGATTTTTTTTTTCCCTTTGTCATATTAACTCCTTTATTATAAAACAAAACCAAGTAAAAATAACAGCAATTACTGACCGAAGGCATTTACAAGGTGCCAGCTCCAGGGTAACGACACCTTGTTGTGGGACCATGGGTCCCCATAGCAGCTGGCCAAGAACCCCCACGACACCAATAGCTCTGTGCTTGCTGAGAGCTGCCATCACCCCTCCAGCTCCTCCACCCCACATATGCTCATCCAGAGGACAGAAGGGGCCTTTATGCCAAAACTTGGCACAGCACTAAAACTTCAAGCCGCCTCCACTTTCGATCCCTGAGACCAGGGGTTTAGCCCTAAGGCAGCAGGGAGGGTCATGTACCCATGTGAAGTATACGGGTAAATGAAGATAACCAGAGCTTGCCTGCCCTTATTTCACACGCTCACATCTCCAGAGTCCCTTGCTGTGATGGACACCCCCAGGATTTCTCAAACACCTTTCCAAAGCACAGGTCTGCTGCCTCTGATGTGGGCTACCGCACATCATGGAGGGAACTGGCAGCACGGAGTTTTACATCCTTGACCATCGCTCAGCATTTGTTCTGAGGTCAGGAGGTTCCAGGAGGGCAGTTTGCTGCTGGCAGAGGTGCAAGAGTCAATCATTCTACCTGATGGTCCCCTGCTCCCTTTGCAGAACTGTTTTCTGTGTGCAAAATGCCAGTTTCTACTTCTCATCCCAAGTTTCTTCCCCTCTGGTGCATCGACCTCCACAGCTTCACACACCTCTGGGCTTGGACACAGCAACACTGTGTAACTGTCAGGTACCACATGACGTGTAACTGCATGGGTACCACACAAAGGCACAAAAGCTGAGCTGTCCTCCAGAAGAAACATCAAGCAACTATATAACAGCACTTTCACTAAAACAGAAAACAAACAAAAAAACCCCAAAGAGCTGTGCACCCAAATCCAGGTCTCTGTAACCTCCAGAGCTCCAGCCTGACCTCCAGGCAGGTACACAAGAGGCACAAGATCTCAAACATAACCAGGCAGTTACTCCAAAATCTAAAATGCCAGGCTGTTCCTCCTTCACAAACACAGCTCAACTTTATTAATCTCCTTGTATGTGACGTATGGGTACCCAAGCTTTTAAATCACACCACCGACTCACATCCTTTTGCTGCATAAATTATGGTAGGAAGACTGATGATGAGGAACAACCCAGCCCAAGACCAGAGCATCCAACATGGGCTGGAAGATATGGGCCAAGGGGAACATCACAAAATGCTACCAGAGCAAGGAGGAAGGAGCTCTGCACTTGTGCCAAGACAACCGCACCTGGAACAATCTCTTCCCTTTAGCTGGATGCTCTTTGGTTATTTATGCTCCCAAATAAGCCGTCTGTATGCACAGAAAGGACAAATCATGAAGACTCTTCCATGCAAGTTTTTATAAACCATGAACCTATTTTAATAGATAAAACTAAGTTCAACACCTGGACAGAATAACTTGCCTTTTATTGGAATGGGAATCAAAGAACCTTGAGGTTGACTGCTGAAAGCAACACCTCCTCAGGGAAACCTGTCTCCCACTTCTCAGAGGTTCTCAGCCCTGCCCTCTTAGTTCCAGCTACACCCCCCAAAACCAGGAGGCTCTGTGTACTGAGCATTTGAGGCCAACAACAGGCTCCATCAAGCTGTGGAGCACTGCGTAAAGCCAGAGCCTCACTGACACTGCTGGGGAGAGAAGCGGGGCTGCCTGGTTCACGTGACCAAACAGCTCGAGTCAGCTCTGCTCCCGTCACCTGGGGCTGCCTCCCTATATTACCATCAATCCAGACACCAGCTCACCCCAGCTACCTCAGACACCAGGGATACAGTGAGGTGCCAGAGGTGTCTTGCCCTCTAACACAGAGAAACCAGCTTTGTTCAAATAATCATCTTTTAAATAGCTGCAGACAAAGAGGTGTTTGGCTTTTTTTCCCCAAAGTTACTTTGTAAAAGCTAACATCCTCATGTCATCAGACTACAAAACCTCTCTACACAATGCTGAATATCACAAGTTTTATGAAAAAAAACCTCATAAGCTGGTCCCGCATCAGGCAAGAGGCTGCCAGATCAGATCCAGTCAACTGGTCCAGACCACACCAGCAACCTATGGGGTGGCAAATGAGATGGTTTTGAGAGAGTATTTCAAAGTAATGAACCTGCATTTGTCTCCAAAACACAGACACCAAAGCCCCAAAATAAGATGAAAAAGAGAGAGTGAGTCATTTTTCCTTAGAGAAATGACGTGAAGGTTACCTGGGTGGTGCCAACTTCTGCCCTGCTGGGATAGCCACAGAGACAGAAATAGCTGGAGAAGGGGAAGAGCACAGCTCCTTCTCGGATCCAAGGCTTCTAAACAAACACGGATCCGGGCAGTGTAATTCAGCTGTACTTCAGGCCAGAGAGTTTAAAACAAACACAGCGTGCCCGTAAGAGTTTCCATCAGCAAGAGCTGAGCAGAGGGAAGTCTCTGCAACTTGGAGGCCACCAAAAAGAGCAGTTCCCAGCTGGGGTTTGGGGATGGCAGTGAGCCAAAGGGTACATAACCCTTCAGCAGATGCAGCACACCCCAGCCTCTCTGGGTAAGGTGAACAGATGTGATGTGCTTGATATTAGAGAGGAATTACTCACTCCCACTTTCCCTACGGCTTAGCAAACACCAGCTTGCACGCCTGCTAAGTGCACCTGCCCAACCAGATTCCCAATGGGCTTCATCTACACCAACATACTTGTTCTCCCAAAACAACTTTGGCAACTGGCGTCAGCCAAGCAACTCTACATTTAGTATGATGGGGACATCTTTGCCTAGGGCAGCCACCTCTCTGGAGAGACTGTTCCTCATTTTTTTTTCCTTAACTGTCTACAATGTCAATTCTTGTGCTGCCCTCTCCAGCTCTTCCAGCTTCTTCACTCCCATCCTAAGTCCTTCACCTTCCTCACCAACGTGCAAGCCAGTAACCTGCCTGCACGAGGTACCATGAGCATGGCCTTCCCCACACCACACACCCTCTGCCCAGCCCACATCACCCTGCCTAGAAAACACTGACCCAATGAAAGGTAAAACCAGGATGCTCAAAACAGCATATAATTAGCAGTGGCCATGAAGCATAAGTGCTGAATGCAGTAACCTATCCATTACCACCCCCAGCTCTGCTGCACCCAATAGCAACCAGGAATATGGACACTGGTGCACCCATGACTGGGACAACCATCACCAGGACAGCATCTATTCTACATCAGCTGGAAAAGCAACCACAGAAACACCAAAGCCTTAAATCTGATGTCACTTGGACTGTCACTGATGGCTTCTAACAGCTAAAATCAGCACTTTTGAGGCTATTCTCAGCATTTTGATGACCCTTATTCTCCCCACCTCTTCTTCCCCAACACGCAGAGCTGATGTTTGTGCAAATGAATGACAGACCAATTAGTGGGGAGAAGCGTACACGTGTATTTGTGTGTGGGAGGGTATTGAAGCTAATATATTCCAGTGCTCAGAGCTTTATCCTCTTTGCAGCCTCTGAGCATGAGCGGCCCTCCATCTGTACAGAAGATTAGTAGAATTACTAATCACTAATTATGACTCAGAGGTTTTAAAGAGCAATGCAGACTGTACAAGGGTGGCCTGATTTTTAGAAAATGAGGAGACAAAGATAGTGCAGTGTTATTTTAAGCACATGGACAGTCCATCCAAGATGGCAAAGAACGGCAGGGACAATGCTAGCAAAGGGAGTGACAGAAAGCTAAACACTCAGAAGGACCAAAAAAAAAAAAAAAAGAAGTATGAAAAAACTATCATGGGCCTGAAGCACTCCTGATGTACCTTTTCATAAGCCTCTTGTCCAGTCAAAGCAAGCTGGCCAATCTCTCTGCAGAAAACTGAAATGGAGATTTTATCCAGGCAAGTTCATACAGTGATACCTTTGTACAGGAGTCTGCTTCTGGAAAGTGGTGCCAGCGACATTTGAAATCTAACGTATTTTGTGAACTGCATCAGATCGAAGAAAAAAAATATTTATACAGACCAAAGCTGTTGGTTTATGAATAGAAGGCACTGTTTGAAACTGGCACTGTGACACCCTGAAGGAAATGAGATGAAGTTCAGCGTCTGGTTGTGAAGTTTGTCTGCTAGGGAAGAGGGAGGAGAGGTACAAAAAAAAAAAAAAAATCATATTTTTTGTTTGAATAAACTCCCTTGAACAGAAGACGCTATATCATGAACTCAAGTGGAAATATGTCTGTCAGAGAGCTCTGGAAAGCTGCTGTTGGAAGCCTATAAAGCCAAGTTTAACTCTAAGCTGTCAGAAGGCAGTGCCTGGAGTCAGTCCTGTCCTCAGCTCTGAAAGAAGCTGCTCTGAAGCCCCCAGCCACAGGGAAGCCTCCACATGCTGTGTTTGGATGCAGTGAGGGTTTCAAGCAGAGTCAAAGCTCTACAGGTGATGTACGAGCTGTCTCACAGCATCAGATTAGATCCCTTCAAAAAGAAAGGCAGGTGGATGAAAGAAGTCAGAGCAAAGCTTTTCCAGAGCAACCAGTCATCCCCAGTGCCCAAGCTGAAATCTTTGAAGGAGCACATATTCAGCATCCTCTTTAGAGATCTTCAAGCTCCCTTTGGAAAACCCTGACCCATAAGGATGACGGAGATGCTTCCTCTGAGCATCACTCCTGGGGTCTGTCTGGTGAAGAGGAAGGAAAGCTCTGCCCTGACAACACACTACTCCCCCTCACCACTCCAGCACCACTTTTCATCGTTGTAAAAAAGAAAGGGGTAGCAGGGGAGGTGTGGTGGTGGGAAGGCATCTCCAATTTGTTGTCAGCATTTTTTATAATTAAAAGTTAAGGTGTGGTAGTAGAGGAAACATGGTCCTTGCTGTCCAAACCAACTATGTTAGCACCGTAGGAAACAGAAGTCTACTGCTTCCTCTCACTTCTCCACCCCAAGTATGCATGGGATGGACAAAGCTAATTTATTGTGCTTCATCAGCAAAATGTTTTCACTTCACACAGAGGAAATGACCCTTGTGAGGTAAAAAAGCTCTTCATCCACAAAGCCCACATGAATTCAATTTACACTTTTCCACCAGAGGTTGTTAGCCAAATTACCAGTGTAACTGAATAGCTTAATTGCAGAGACGCTCCCATACCTGATTTCACATCCAGCACATATTGACCACAATGTATCACCATGTTCTGCAAGGAGTTTGGGGACAGTTTGCCTGACTTCTGTCTTCCCCTCTCCATGAAGCAGACTGGCTGACCCACAATTCAACCCTGACACTTAAGCATTCACTTGACCAGTTTTTTGTTTATAACAAGTTAGTTGCATTATCAAATAGACTTTGATGTGTTTCTTTTACACTTAAGAGCATAGGGACTAATGAGGACAGACTGAACTGTGGGATGTATAGGTCAAAATTGATAACTACCTCATGGGATATTGGTATTCATACCTCATGGAAAGACAGGCACGGGAATATGTTAGCGTTGACATCCCAGTGAAAGTCAGGCCAGTGGTAAAGCTAGTAACTGAACTTATGATAGATTTTGATCCTGAGAGTTTTTGGCTTTGCTGCTGCTTATTAACCTCATTTATATAAAAAATTCACTTTCTGGTTTACTGCTCTGTAATTAGATTTAAGACAGGTGGCCTATAAAACCAGCACGTGGAGAGCCCTGCCAAAAGCTTTATTTTGGAAGAAGTATCAGGACACCCAGAAGTGTGACACACTCTCACTGCGGGCATCAAGGGGGCCTCTGGGAAGACCCCAAAGCCAGGCTGGTAGGCCAGGGCACCATGTGCTCAGTCCTGAGTCCTTTCCCTCATAGGAACTGGGTACCCTTACATGAAGGTGTCTATGTTGACTTCTCACCCAGGATTTTTTTCCGAACTGTAACAGCCCAAATAACCCACATTGACTTGCTGCAGTTCAAAAGAAGATCTGTGCCAGCTCTTCCATCAGCTGTCTCTGCAACTCTTTTTTTTTTTTCTAGGACAGGCTTTCAGATGCTCTCTGCAATGGATAAGACAATGTTCCCTGGCATACAACCCAAGCACTCGGAGAGGATAAATTCACATACCATACAACCCTCCTCCCCTCGCTTGGGTTCAGAGGTTACTTCAGAGTGAAACAGGACACCCCATCAGCACTTTGGCTCACAACCTCCTCCAGATGAATAGGCTCTGGGCAAATAGGATATCCCTTCTCCTTTGGCAGACAAGACAGATGGGAAGCACCCTGGAGCGGAGACCAGCTTGGGGAAGTGCCTGAGCTTGGCTTGCTTGCCTGGGGCTGAAGTCCCTGCATCAGTGACTGGGTGAAACAACAGCCAGTAAGACCTTGGAAGGTGTTTCCCACACACATGCTAGAAACAAGAAGGCTAAAGAGAAGGTGACTGACAAAGGCTGGTTTGTTCTTGTGGGTTGTTGAGGGTTTTTTGTACTTAAAGCTGCTAAGGCAGGTAAAGGCTTTATGCTGGCAGAGAGGATTTCAGCCTCCCCTGGCCAGACAGCTCTGCCCGCGTGACCACCTCTGCACCTGCTGACTTCAGAAGACATTGGTGAGAGCCCTGTGTAGGAACATAAAGGTTTTAGTGGCTTCTCTGTGCCGGGACTCAAGCTTAGGTCTCCCACAAGGCTAGTTAGCATTTTATACTGAAATAAAAAAAAAAAAAGAAAAAAAAAAAAAAGAAAAAGAAAAATACTTAAAAAACCCACCACCACAATAACAAACTTAGCAGCCCAGGGAGAAGAAATCCTACTGGCTTTCCTTCCACCACAATAATGTACTGATGATTAAAGAGACCTGCTAGCAGCATCCAGCTCACCCAAAAATAGCCACTGACCCACAAAACAACATGAACCCCAAACATGAATTAAAATGACCTGAAGCCTCCAGGGCTGACCAGCAGTGCAAGTGCCTGTCACCTTACCCTCCCCTGCATGTCCCTTGCACGTAGCTCAGTGGCAAAGTTCTGATTTGTTTCCTCATCTGTAACACCATGAACAGCCCAGGGAGTCCACAGAGAGGAGAAAAGCGTAAGTCTAGTCAAAAAAGCCTCTATATACAACCTGGGGTATTTTTCACACCTGAAACACAAATATGAAGGCGTTCACATAAGAGGAGTTCACAAATATGAACATTCCTGATGAAACCAAGGTGGGAAGACTTTAAGCACCTGTCCAGGTGCCAATATTCATGAGAACGCAAGGCAAAACCTGCTTTGATGTGGCTGCACTGACTACAGGACTTCTAGCAAAAAAATGAAAAAGACAAATAGCATCCCTGGCAGGTAGGAAAGTGTTGTTATATCCATTTTACAGACAAAGAACAAGGGCACAGAGAAGGAAGACAATTTACTCAAGATAATGCAGGATCTATGGTAATGATGGTACACAAAATCTCACATCCAAGCTTAGAGCCTAGTCCCAATAGATGGGCAACATCCACCTCCTCAGAGGAACAACCCATAGAGAGCTCTTCACCACGTTTTGCTCCACTGAGTCAGAGGTGAAGAAGTATAACACAGCATGGCTCAGAGTACATCTCTGTATGCAGGGGTCATCCAGGCACCCTCTCTAGGTGTTTCCATAGCTTGAAGTGTTTAAAAAGAAAAAAAAAAAAAAGGAAGAGAAAAATATTATTTGATTCAACCTCTTACAGGGCTCCAATAACCATAACAGACTGGTGACATTGTAACACTGTGTGCTCAGTTCTGCATCCACCAGACTCAGTCAGGATACTGTGATACTGCCAGTGGTTTTAATAGCAAAGAGCCAAGACTCAAACACAAAAAGCAACGTGTTACACAACCCAACAAGGAAGAGCTGCAGGGCATTCTTTCAGCCGCCTCTCTCCAATACACCCCAAATTACCACTAGGAAATTCCTGACATTAAAATGTGAGGGTCACCTTGTTCCTGACTGGTTTCATCTCCTAGAGATGACTCTCAGACCACTGAGTATAGAGCAACAGGTCACTGCTTGTCCCCAGCAGTCTGGCTGGGCTCTTCCCAGCTTGTCCCAGGCATGAGGGTAGAAGGGAGAAGGGAAGGGGCCCTTCCCCATCCACCCCCATGACTCAAGGGCCACCCGGAATGGTGAGAGGACCACCAAGCTGCTCTATTTTCACATCCCCACTTTAGGACACAGGTACAAGTCAGTGATGCTTTCATAAAGAAAACAAGTCAGACTAATCCACCAACAGCCACCAGGACATCGTAAATTTGGGCAGAGATACAGTCACACTTTGTTTTGAAAAGTATCTTTTTGTTTCAAGCCAACCATTGAAGAATCACAGCGAAACAGGCTGAAAACAGCTGTTGTCAGAGCTTGGGCCTTACTGAGCCATTATTCCAGCCCTGGAGGGTTAGCATTTGTCTCCGTGGGGCTGCAGTGGGGAGCAAAGGCTGTCCAAGCTCCACGCTCTTAATGTGAACAGATGCCAAAAATAACACCCTCATATTACAGGTGTAGCTGGATTTTGTATATAGAGAAATAAAGGAGCCAGAGCTGCATCCCCTATTTTTTTCAGGTCAGTAGAGGTAGGCAAATGTGTAGCTGTAATGCCTGTACTCCTGCATTTCCTAACTATATATGATCCATATTCCTCAAGTGACACACGTGTCGCATATATCACAAAGTGTTTACATCCATCATCTGTACAAGACACAAAGAGGCATTTGAGCACTTGGAAGCACTTCTATCACCGTAAAGCTCTTCTCCCACTCCTGGGCATAGCTTAAAGCTAAGTAGCAACAGATCCCCTTGGGATTAAATAGGCACAGATGTCCTTTTAGTGTGACTTTCCTATGGAAGTTACATCCTGACTGGTTCTAGAGAGCTGTTTACTACGAGCTGTGTCATTCTCTGTATTGCAACACCCCAGGGAGAGGGGAGAAGCAGCTTTGAAATATTCAGCATCACCTAGCAAATGCACCATGCACATTGCCACAATGACCAGGCACACAGCACAAGTTTACATGGGGGACAAAAATAAATAGACACACAAAAATAACTACCTGCCAGCAAAAGTGCCAGACTCCAAACAGAGTGACACCACTGTAACTGCAACTGGATATTTTATTTATAAACTGTATTTTTTTGGCTTCAGGAAGGGGAGTCTCCCAATTGTTGTTTCAGGCCTCACTGCAGCCCCCCCAAATAGCAATCCCCTTGTAATGAAAACCACTATCCCATTACAATCGGCTGCTATTCAGAGACACAAACAGCAGAAAAAGCTACAGCCAGTCTCTCCCGTGGCAGCATCGTGCTCTGAGCGCTCGATATCAGTGCAGGCTGAGAGCTGAGCTCTGGCTCCCAGATCCCAAGCACCAGGATGGTGACAACAGCTAAAGGGGCTCTGAGGGGCTGCAGTACACGGGGCAGTTGGCTGCCAAAACACATTTCAGAGAAACTGGCTGATAAAACACGTTTAACATAGAAAATATCTCCCCAAAACCCTGAATTCAAGGCAGACACGCAGCACGGGCTGTCTGAAAGCAATACTGGACATCGGCTCGTACTCAGATTATAAACCTGGCAAGTATCTTCAGAGAAGGGCTACGCGAGCTGTGGCTTTGGCTCAATACTCTTCATCCCACCCCATCCCAGCACCTCACCCAGGGTCTGACAGGTGAGCGAGCCCGTGTCCATCAGCTGGCACGACGCCTTCTTTTAACAAAACCCGGGGCGGCTACCGGGGAGGGTTTGGTTTTGGGGTTTTGTTTCTTATTTTACCTGGTAGACGTCCCGGAGGCCGCACCATGCCCGCAGGGCTTGGCGGCAAGCCCGCAGCCGGGCAGCGTACCACCGCCTCAGCGCTGCCACCGTCACCGTCCAGACGAAGCGGCTCCCGCTGAAGAGCAGATCCTCCACCCCGCACATGAACACCGAAGCCATGAGTCGCTCCGCCGGCAAAACCACCTCCCCGTCCCGGCTGGCTCCCGCTGGCTCCCGCTCCCTCGATCAAACGCCTGGCATGACGGCAGCCCGGCTTTATACGGCGGGCGGAGGGCAGGGGTGTTGCACAGAGCCAGGGTCAAGCCTTAAAACAAACTCCTCTTTGACGGCGCTTCCTGGGCAGATTCCCAGGCATGCCCCGGCGCCTGAAGCCCAGCCAGCGGCTGCAGTGGCTCAGCCCTACCAGCAGCTCACACAGCAGCCTTGTCCTTCTTAGCAGCTTATATAAATCTCCGTTAAGCTCCAGTAGCTACCACTACGTTTTCTAATTAAATTTTAACCCTTCTTGCCGTATGCCCTGACAACAACCCCATTTAGCCGCCGTGGGAGGAGAAGGAAACCTCTCGGCAGCGTTAATCGCCGCCGCACTTCAGCGAGCCGGGCAGGAGCTTCGCACGCAGCTCCCGCCGAACGCCCGCCGCTATCTGCCTCCGACACCTCATTATCTGCCATCGGGGGAACAAAGCTGTCATCGTTTTCTCCCGGCTGATCCTGCGCTCAAATTATACACTAGAAATACTATTTAAAAAAAAAAAAAAAAAAAAGCACCTCCGGGAGTCAGCAAGGGGAGAGGAAAGGAAAAAATAAAACCGGCTCAGAATACTCCTGTAGAGAACTCAGCGCATCTATTTCTTTCAGCTCACACGACGACAGATGCCCACAGCACAGAGCTGTGTCTCTGCTCCTCAGCACCCCCTCGGTTGTTGTATTGTACCGGTTAAACGCTCAACACCTGCTAAAGAGAAGATTTTTCTCTACTCTTAAGCCATGAATGTAATGCTTGCTGCATGAGAAAAACAAAGCTGCTTTTGCTAGCCGAGCTCTTCACAAACAGCCCACAGCAAGTAAACACTGAAATAATAGCCCACAAGAGATTCCAGCCCTGCCTCAATAGCTGGTTTAAAATTAAGCAGCACCCTGCCCTTCTGGGGCTTAAACTGTTAATGCCGCCAAGCCGCACCTTTCGTTTGTGCTCTTTCCTATTAAGTCAAAGGGCAATTAATCTTTTTAAGACCCTCTCAGAGGATTTGACATTTTCTAAGCCTTTTGGGAGAGAAGCTGCAGGGAGCCCTACAATGCCACAGCATCAGCGCCTTGCTGAAGAAACTACTCAAAAAGCAGATATTTGGTTAAAACTATCAACAAGACCAACCTGTGTAAGTAATCTCTCTTGAGCAGTGAAATGAATGAAAAGGGGGCACAAACAGCTTGCATAAAGGCTCCACGGGAGACCTGAATCCCAAGGCACTGCTGATGCTGCTGCCCCAGGGGCACTGCCTGCCAACAGCCTCTACAGCAAAGCTGCAGCAGCCCTGTCCCAAATGCTCTTCACGGGAAGAAGACACCCTGTGTGCTCGCAGCACAGTGCAAGTATTCAACCACCAATTCATTCCCATATTAACCTTCTTCGTATTGTAAGAGGCTACACTCATGTACAGTGAGCTCCCGTGTGATAGATGGGGTGATTTAATTCTGTAGCCAAATGACTGACGGGTTTAGACAGGCTTTAGTCCTGGGGGTCTCCAAGCATCACACTTTCCCTTTACACGTAAAGCAAAAGCAGCTTTGCTTCTCTTCATACTGCTATCTATTGGCTATGCTGCTGCCAGGGAGTTTAAATCTCTCCACGCCTTGCTTTCACATGGAGGGAACAACAACTGTATTTCAAATGGGATTAGGGAGTTTTTACAAAGTGAACCGGCTCAAGGATGGAGACGGCTTGTCATAACGAGAGGCAAGTAAATACTTGAGCTCTATGTGGAAACCCAGCATCCATACACCCACCCCGAGATTTTTATCTCCCCTTTAAATGCTGTCTTAGAGTCTGTGGCCACAGGGGAGTCTTCCTCCTCCCCCAATTTCGCCTATCATCACTGTTCTATGTTTAGAGGACTTAAACATCAACAGGATTGTACAAAATGGAAAAAGTTTTCGTCTTCTACCGGGAGAGAGTGGTGACAACTATCTACAGAGTTATTCCAATAACCTCAGCCAGTACCAGCGCCAGGCTCAGCAGAGGGTAATTGCCATTCCTTCAGAAAACACTGCTTTGAAGAGCAACCATCCAGGAAAATCTCCAATAGCATCTGTGCGTTATGGTCAAGTCATATCCAAATTTAAACACAGGGACAGAAAAAGAAAATCCTATTCTCAAGTCTCATTTCTAACAGAGAAGAAAAGGAGCTTTGTAGTTAAAGAAACTGCACAGGGAACAGCCTCATCCTGTGCCAGGGAAGTCTAACCAATCCACTGTGAAGAGTCTAAATGCTTCTGCTCTGTGCCTGCTGTCCTCAGTGCCTTTTGGTTTCCCCCATCACCTGACTAGATTGAAAAGTTAAGGATGATAAGGATTTTCTTAACACAGCACAAAGGATTTGTTTGTTGGTTTTGACTTTTTAATTGGTCCATGCTCTTTAAACTGAGCTTACATATTTTACAGTTACTCTGTATGCTTCATGGGTAACTGTGTACCTGAGCAACAGCCTCAGATGGCTCCATCTCAGTAGGCAGAGCCATATGTACTCAGGCCCTCCTTCCTCAGTACTCCCAACCACTTTACCCACCAATATTTCCATTATCTCTGCAGGCTTTATGCTTTTATAGTAAAGTTACAGCTCCATGTATAGGAAAGCAAGGCAAGAACCTTTTCCACACCCTTACTTAGAGTACATGGAGTTCAAGTCTAGCCTAGTGAAAGAAGATTTGCACACATCTTGTCATCCCTTCTGCAGCTGAAGCACATGATAAAAGAAATAAGCAGCAAGTGCCATTTGGACTTCACCTTCCCAGCTGACCCAAGTACATGAGGCAGTAATCACACAATGGTGCACTCTCCCTTGAACATGGGGCATAGTGATGAACATCCACAGAACAAAAATAAAGAGCAAAGAAAGTTTATGATGCAAAGAGCAGCTAAATGCATTTTAGAATAATTCTGGTGGTTTAATATGCAGCAGATGAATTACCCATTCAAATAAATCTTGGTCTTTTATTGACTTCTGCTTGCAGAGCCTGATTGCAAGTGGGTTAATTTGAAATACTTAAATAATATCCAGGCTCCTTAGTCAGAACAGAGAGCAAAATTCAGCAAGGAAAAGACAATAGGCTACCCAGATGGTTTCCAAAGGCTGTAGCCTCCAGATCTCTATTCTACGAGGAATGAGGGAGTGAGAGATGTCTCAGGAAAGGTCTTTGTAGCTGTATGTACCACTTTCAAGGGAACACAAGAAATGTATTTGATGTACAGTCATATGAACAACAGGGTATTCATTTCTGCTAAGGAATAAGCCTACACAACAGGAGAACATGACTTAAAAAGAAGACAGAAAACTTGATGTGTGGCAGATTCATGATTTTCCTTACATTATTGATTGTAGTTCCAGAATAATGAGTATTAGAAACAGAACAAAGGTTTGCTACCAACATAATAGGAAAAAAAGATGATCCCGAGTGGATTCTCAGGCTTCCTTGCATGTTATCTCCTGCACCAAAATGGATGCAATGAGGCTTAGCTGAACTGCTGCTTTCCTTTTCAAAAGTAGCTCATATGAATTTCACATGAATAGAGAATTCATCTCCCTGTGAGACCCCAGGACAAGAGCACCAATCTTCCCTTATATCTACAAAGCAATAGTGCCCCCAGATAGAACTTTTGATTAGACATACAGGAAAAAGGACACACACCAAGTCCCTAGTGGCAGGTAATGAATTGAAAGCTTTGATCATTTTTGGGTCTCTGAACCTTCAGCAGTAAAAGGTGAGTTATTGTGCAGATGCACAAAACGCCTAATTATGGGCTAGCAGATGTCTGTCCAAACTGGTGCTTTAAAACACACTTCAGTCCATAGTTTGTCCTCATGTACTGGGTACATGTGATTGCAAACAATGTTCGTAATATTTTGTAGAGCAAGAAGCAAAGTTCAGTGAAGATCAGAATAACACGGAGACAGCCCCCACAAGGTTATGAGAAACAGCTGGTTTATGACATCACATCATTCTTATGAAATCTGCTGTTACCTCAACTCCAAGTCCTGATACCCTGAGATGATGTCAGGGCAATGATAAGCATGGTTTAGGTCCATGCTAAGGCCCAAAGGGCTGTGGTATCACACTGTCCACTGAATTCCCCCCAGAATGCAATCCCACCTCATCCTGCTACACCAGATAGGTTTCTCTTTTCTACACCAATCTGTGTGCAGACTTTAATCAGAATTTTCCCATTTTGTTCCAGTTATAAGCCAACAACACATGATTACATTGCTTATAAGTATGTATTTTCTTTTAATGACCAAGAGTGCTGATTTATAGGAGTTTTATGAGCATGAACAACAGGATTTCTCAGGAACCAGGACTTTCTCAGACAATGCTGAAGCTGCATATCCCCCTAACACTAATTCGTGTCAAGAAACAAGCCTGTCAAGCTATGAGCATTAATGCAATTAACCCCAAATAAAGCTGAAGTGACTTTTCAGAAATTGTTTTTGCTACACTCTGGCCCTTAATTACCAACCTGATAAAGTGAAATACAGTCATTGGGCACCCTCTCTGATGCTGTAACCTCTCAGTACATAAGATGCTTAAAAGGCAGCACCAGCACATAGGATAAGTTTGTAATCCAGCCTGCTCTGATCAAGAGCTTTTGAAGCAAGATTCAACTTCTGGTAAAAGGTGTTTACAAACCAATTTGTTTCTTTGAGATTACGGGGGGGGGGGGTTGGGGGGGGTGGGGGGGGGGAATCACTTAATCACAAGATATTCCTAACTAGCCTACTTTAATCCTTTATATTTGCATGAATTTGGGGGACCTCTCAAAAATAAGTCTACACTTCAACAAAGGGTTTCTTTACTGCCATTCACATTATCGAAGTTTTAGAAAGCAAATTAAATGTGCATGAGAGGCTCATGTCACCCTCCTTTAAGGCTAATAACAGCATCTGCTGTAGGTATTTGGACCCCTTCCCAGGTGCTACAACAGGAATTTCGATTCCCAGCTTTCACCCACTAAACTGCACCTAAATCAAGTGACTGGTGTAGCTAAAAGCCACAACTAGACACAAAATGTTCACAGAATCATGGTATTGTTTATTGTTTTGGTTGGATGATACCTTTCAAGATGATCCAGTCCAACTATTAACCCAGCACTGCTGGTCACCACTAAACCATATCTCCAAGTATCCACAGCTGCAGAGAGAGGCTTTTGTACTAGTGCTCTCCTGGCTGGATGAGGCACAGCCTCTAATAAGCTTATTTAACAGCAGCCTTACATACTTCTAAAGGAGGTGCTGGTTTTTCCTCCTCTGAGAGAGCTTGGGTTGTACATATATTCCTCTATACTAATGATACAAACATAACACCGTAACAAACACACACATTTTTAAAGATGAACAGCCACTGTGCCAGAAACTTGAATTTCCTCCAGTCTGTATCCCATAGTAAGCTAATTAGCACTTCACATCAGAAATGAAGTGCCACTGCTTTTTAACTTCATAAATGATTAAACCACTTGCAGTCTATGATTCCTCAAACATCAAACTTCAATACCTGCTACACCTAAAACTATAAAATCAGGTCAGGTTCAAAACGAGTAGCATATGCTCCAGTTTCACAAGTCAGGGTTTATCATCTCTTGCTACCACATCATTGCCATCAGAACATGTCACCCAGTTTTTTATAGCACAAATCCAGCTCCTCCAGTACCTTATGGCTAGTGCATCAGGGGTGTAATTTGGCACAGCTCCGCCAACTTCAGCGAAACCTCACATGCCCATACACATATAATCAGGTGAAGATGTAGTTCAAGAAGTCTACGTGCAATTTGGCAGCAGTGAGCACGACTTCCAATGCCTGTCATTATTTAACATATACCTGTATACAAATTATATTTAAATTTTTATACATACATAATAGCCCTCCAGAGTGCTGGGGAAAGAAGGATGAAAAAACAGGGGGGGGAGGGAGATTTCCAGCTGAAAGAGGAGTTGTTTCTATCACACAGTCTGCAAATGCTTTCAGACAAGCTGTATCTTTATGCCCCTTCTCAGCAGCACAGGTGATGACAGGATCCACAGGAAGGTTGCCATCTACCCAGCCACTAGCACCACATCTGCAGCTCTCCAGGCATGGAGATCTGCCCTAGGAACACCATACAGAGGGCAGGATGTCTGTGGGATTAACACCAATGCCTTCCCCACTCCAAAATAGGGAAGGAGCCTGGAGAGACATCCTTGTCTCCTCTCCTCCACGAGAAGAGCTTCCTTCTCAGGGAGGGGTGGGGGAGTCACTACTGGTGACATGGGAAATGATCCTGCACTCAGTGCTACTCCCAAGTCGCATCTGGAGGAAATGAAAGAGCAAACAAATACAGGGTGGAAACCTGGGGCATCCTCAGAGCTGCAGAGAAAGTGATACCACCACCACCTTCCCCAGAGAGGGCTTTGCCCAGAGCCAGCTGTGACCAGGGCAGTGACAATGCTGCTGGAGGAAATGATTCATGCCCTGCCAGCCTTGTGAGAGGGAGGCACCCCATAACCTTCATATTTGCAGGGAGGACCTGTGGGAAGTGGTGGGACAGAGAAAAGGTCATGTCTGCCTTTGGAAACTGCAGTAGGAGCAGCAATTTTGCACCAAGCTGCCCTTTTTGCCTTCCTAACATCCAGCTCTGCAGCTGGTCG
Organism: Megaceryle maxima; assembly: GCA_024605025.1. Lineage (NCBI taxonomy): Eukaryota > Metazoa > Chordata > Aves > Coraciiformes > Cerylidae > Megaceryle > Megaceryle maxima. Next base: position 24,283 of record JANHGN010017383.1, read on the forward strand.
TGCTTGCTCACCTGCAGATTGTACCTGTGCCTCCTCTCCCAATAACCAGCCTGTGGAGGTGGTCCCCAAGCCTCTGCAGAAGAGAGGTTGAGACCCTGCAGAACAAAAGGACAGCCAGCTGTCACATGCCACAAAAATAAATGATAGGAAGGGACAAAACCACATTTTCCCTCTACACCCTCAGTCTCAGTGTTCTCGTACCTCTACCTCCCCCAAACTGATAGAGTAGTAACACAGTGAACTAAATACTTTTAGCATCCTAGTTTTAGAAGCAAAATTATAGTGGCTTCGGTGCACTGACACATCATTCTGACAACATTTGCACCTCTCATGCCCAAATATTCAGGTGGGTCAGCACAGTCCCTTCGACCTCCCACCTAGACCTGCTGCAACAGCTTCCAAGTAGCTTAAAGTAACACCACACACCTCTCTGTGGTTTGCATTTAGTAAAGGATGTCCCTCTTCCTGTCCATTGCCTTACTGAAGCCATGAAATGCTTTAGGCTTTTATCAGAGGAGTGACAGGTTCCAAGTCTGGAAGACCAAGGGACTGGATTTCCACGCAGAGCCACATGTCCATCTGCACCAGTTTGTCCTGAGCTTCCCACAGCCCTGGAAGCAGGAGGGCTTCTTCCCCTGCTTTGATGTCCAGTCACTTGGACAGGCACTGGACTCCCTGACAAGTACCAAACCTTCTCAGCTTCACTCAGGCACTGGTCCACGACAGATTTGCCATCACCCTGCTACCGTCCCAGCCAAAACAGGGGGCAGCATCTCCTGTGTTTTGAGTTGGCAAGGAGTATTAAAGGGAATCTGCAAAAGCCAGGTAATTACTTTTGGATTATGTATTTCATGGTAGAGAAAAATACGTGAGGAACATCAAAATCTAGGGCTACCCCAGCTTTATGATTATTTTATAGCATCTTTCATCTATGGCAAACGGGGAAGAATTACTACATAACCTAAATACTGGGCAGAGATCTACAGTACTGTAAGAGGAAGCATAAATGAGATAGTAAAGTTTCAGTATTTTGCATGATATATATGGCCACAAAGGCAAAAATAACAACCCAAACCTATCAGTTTCCTGACAAGAATTTTTAAAGAGTGAGAGTAAATGATGTCTAACTATTATAATTATATCCTCAGAGTATTCATTCTCTTAGGATGAGTAACCCAGGATGCCATAGCCTCCAGAAAAATCCTGACTCAGAGCAACATTCTGCCCTTGATTAGAGTTTATGGGTCATGCCTAGCCCAGGAAAGTTGTACACCCAGGAAAGAACTTGTCCTTGCCTATGTACATGCTCAGATGACAGTTTGGACTACTGCATCCTATCGAACACAAATCAAGTGTCCATCTTAGACCCCTTTACACTTCCCCCAACCCCCAGTTTCAGCCCATAACCCCGGCATAAGTAGGATTCATTTCTGGGTCCATTCAGTATCTGGCACACCAGAGAACCAGTACTGAAATAAGCTTTTCATCAAACCCCATATTTAAAGTAACTGAGTCGCATCCCCATGGTAACTGGGTGGAAGAGGTCACAGCAGGGATGAGGGCAGCTGCAGGGCACAGGCAGCTGATGTTCCCCCATGGCCACAGTACTCACCTTACCTCCCCAGCTCAGCCCACCAGCATCCAGCCTGCTCAAGTACAAAAATGGCCCTGTTGCCATTTTCACTTGCGACTTGACCGAGCACAAGCTGAGGTCAACAGGTCTTGTTCCACCTGCCCCAGATGAGTTCAGTTCAAAGCCTTTTGAGGCAGAGCAGTGCATTTTCCCAGCCCATTCTTGCAAAGGCAGAATGACAAAGCAGTTTAAAGAGGCAGCGCTAGTAAACAGCAAAGGCAAAAAGAAATTGGTACTGTAAATCTAGATAATAAGTTGCCAGCACTCTCAGTGTTACAATGTTTTCTGAGAAGCCAGGTCTGCTGCAATTGCACTTCTCGAGCTAGGAAGCAAAACAACGTAATTTCACAATGTATCATCTGTTGCTACGGCAATTAGTGTCTCATTTTACTAACAAAGTAGCCATACAGTGCTCTACATTTGCAAGCTCTGGACAAATAAATGGGGAATAACCACCTAGAATTCAAAAGGAGGCAAATCAGTAGGTTGTGTTGTTAGGGCAGATGAGCTTTGGCATAAGCATTTGTTGAAGGTGAGCTTCAGTGCTGAGTGTTTGACCATGAGAAAAGGAAGCAAGTCAAGCAGCTCCTGGCATTTCCCCACAGAGGGCCCACATGGCTTATAGAGGACACTAAAGGTTGCTATAAATGAGGCTGAAACAAGCTTTCCAAAGCACACAAGCTGCTGGCTGTTCAGAAAGTAGGTGTGCACCTAACAGCACAGGGCCACGAGGAATAACTGAACCAAAGGAGAAGGAAAAGAGCAGCCATTGAAAGGATGTTTATACCCTCAGAAGGCCTCCAAAATAAACAAGCAGCATGCCATGGGCTTGATCCAAAGCCCATTGAAATCAATGGAAAGACTCCAGCTGCCCTCAATGGGCTCACAGGGAGGCCGGGCATGCCATGAGAGCTCCACATGCTGCCCTACCAACACTGCTGACCCCCAGCAGTGACTCCTCACCTCCCTCAGCTCCTCCTGCCACTGCACAGTTCTTCTCTCCTTGGCCTCAGCAGGCACTTTGCAATCACTTAGCTACTCAAGCCATCCAAAATTATTTATATTAAAAATGAAAAAAAATTTTTTTTTTTTTTAAATGCAACCTCAGAAATACAGGAACATGGATGGGTCAGGAATCAATCACCCAACGTAGCTGTGGACCACAAAATATATATATCAGTGTAGAAAGCCTGAACCCTAAACTCTGCCTCATACTTCACATGTTGTGCCTTCTGGAGCCACCACATGGGTCAGTCTCCTCCCCTAGTTACTACCCTTGCATTTGCCCTGAAGCTTTCAGTATTTGGAAAAGAAATCTGCACTAATGCTACAGAAATTCAAAGTTTCTCTTGCCAAGAAAGAGGCCAAGTTAAGACAACATGTATTTTGCAGGTTCAAGCTGAGCAGAGCCCTACCAAGAACAAGGAGTCCGGGTTCAGTTTTCCCTCCCTTTTCAAAAGCAGCACCAAATCAAAGTCCTGATGTCAGCAGTGGCTGTATCAGATGCCCCTGGGGCAGGAGAGGTGACACTGGGAAAGGTCAGAGAGACAATAATGAGAAAGGAAGCTGGGAAAGGTGGAGAGAACAGAGGGAGGGTGGGATGACCACAGTGGCTGCGGCCCCAGCTGCTGAGTCAGCCCTTTTGGGTCAGCAGGGCCTCGCCCCTTCAGAAAGCGGGGTGCAGGTGCTGGGCACAGAGCAGTTGTGACTGACCAGAGTCACCTGGTTTGTGTCTTACTGGGGAGAATAAAAGGGGAGAGGTGACAGCAGAAAGAGAGGACTTTACCAAAGGGCTGCTTCTAGCATACTGTTAAAAAACTCATCTTCAGAAGAAAAAACCAAAACTTTTAACTATAGTTTGGATCCGGTGTTTTGTTCTGATTTTTAACCCGTTCAAACTTTTCCCTAGTCACCCTGGCAGAGAGGGAAGCTGAGCAGACACCACAGGGAGGCGGACTTTACCCTGGTCATGCTCCCCACAGTTTCCTCATCTCTCTGGCTGTCCTGCAACATCATCTCCCCAATGGGGGTCAATCACAGACCATTCATACGCTTGAAAAAAATATTCTTGCTATTATAGGAACAAATGAGAATTCTGCATTTGTTAACAATTATCCAAGGCAATAACTTCTGTCTCCCCCTCATACTTCAAATGGAAACGGCGCAGTAACTGAGCAGTACCTGTTGGCAGAGAAACTTTTAAATAGATGGGGAGGAGTGGCTGAAATGGCTTACTAAAAGAGAAATTCTCATTGCCTTTTTTTTTTTTTCCTTTTTTTCCCCCCATGGGATATAAAGCAGGCTTGCAAACTGCCTTTGCCATTACCAGAGCTGTGATTCAATCAGCATTTCATGGCCCTAATTAAAGGCTATTTGTTTTCATGGATGTGATTCCTCATTTGCCAAGGCTGCAAAATAATGCATTTTTGCCCATCCTCCTTGGAGAGGACGCGAGAGCTTAGCCAGGGAAAGGAAGCTATTTGGAGCAGGAAGAGGATGCTTGGAAACAGAGCTGGAGTGCTCATATTAGGTCCTTTCTGAAGTCAGAGAATCAATTTGACTTTTTTTGTTTTTTTTAAAAAAGCTGCTCTTCTTATTCAGGTTAACGGGCAGAACTGTAGCACAAAAAGCCCTTTGCCTGCCTGTTTCAGCCCAGCTGCTCCCGGAGGACACTTCCCATCACCACTGCTCCCATCCTGCACATGTGGTTGGAAGGGGACAAGGGACATCAAGCCCAGGGAAAACAGAGCACCTGGTCCTCTTCTTCCTCCAGTCCTACATCAGGAGGAAGGAGACTTTCAGCTACTGCTGACTGGGCCCCGCTACACCCAGTTTCATTACATCTTGTCCCATTTACCTATTTCTCAAGTCTTGAAAAGCCACACAAGGAACAGAGGGGCCAAACTTTCTTCTTAGGTGCACCTGTCCTCAGTACAGGACACTGCAGGCTCACTAGGCTCATCAGCACCCACCAAAGCTGAGGTTGCCATATACCCATACACCTCTTTCCCCTGCATCCTAAACATATTTTTAATCCTTCAGGAAGGCAAACAAGGATATTTGGGCCACAATGGGGGGAGATGGGAAGGGATTGGAGGAGCCATTGGAAGATAGGCAGTAATTTTAGGAGGGGGGATAAAACTCCAGGACTAAGGTCTTGGGGGTTAGAGAAAGCACGGGTGTAGGCTGAGAGGGGCTCCAATGTACCATAGGCTGCCTGTAGAGAGAATAACATCTCTCATTAGGGGCACAAATAGAGGGGACTGCCACTCTCCTGCAGTCTTGTCCTTCCCACTGCTCCCCGTGCACTAACTGTCCTTGTCAGGACACAGGGTCATCTGCTCCTTCCACACAGAGCAGTAAGTTCCTTCAGCACAGCACACAACTCATTCCTAGGATTTGCACAGAAGTGTCAAGGGGAAAATAAATTCAAGGGATTTGAAAACAAATGTAGTGGGTGCTACATTTCCAAATCCTCAGGGAGAAAAAAAAACACTGTTACATATAATATCCTTTACTCCTTTCTCCTGCTGATTGTTAAATCAGATAAAAACCCCCACAAGAACATAGTGGCCGTTGGAATACAATTCATGTTGCTGTATGGCTAAATTATGCATTGGCCTTACAGAAGGTAAAATTGTAGCACAGCACCATCTGTTTCTCAATATGCTTTCTGCCAGCTACCACAGCAGGGATTTACTCTCACATCCCTTTCAAAGTATGGCTGAGCTGAGGGGCAGGACGTCTTATCAGAGAAAGGGATCCATCAGCTGTCTGCTGCACGTTTAGAACGTACCCTACTGAAAGGTGTGGACAGATCGTTTATTTTCTGACATACAGGACAGGCTCATAGTGCCAGCTCTGCTGAATAGCCCTTGATGATGCTACACATCCTTAAAATACTGCAGGAGATAGCACATTTTCCAGCTGTTTGTGCTTGCGCCAGAGCACATTTATATCAGCAATTTCATTTCTAAATATTCCAAGGGTTGCTGCAAGTTTTTCCATTATGATTGATGAAGGGAAAGGGGAAAAGCAGCCAATTTTCAATCTAAAGAAGTGGAAATGTTATGGGACTTGTGTACAAGCATACATGAAAAAGTCTCATCAGAGAGCTTCCAACTTCTTGCATCTATTGGTTTCAAGCAGACCTCAAATAGTAAGCAAAGCATCAGGGAGCACAGCACAGGGCATACCATGAAGGCAACTATCCCCAGGAAGGTGTTGGTGGGTGCCCAAGCCCAGTGACAGGGACAGAGCCCTGCCAGTGCTCAGTTAAGGATGGGCTGCTGCTCCATCCTGCAGCTCTTTCAGCTGGGTATGGAGCTATTGCTAAGGGACAGACCTGGTAGGAAAACAAAACCCACATCCCTGACCAGCCCTGAACTCCTGCTCTTCTGCCTGCAGAGCGGCTGTTGGGGGTCTGTGCTCAGCAAGGACCACCACAGCCTGGAGCAGCACTGGCTGCTGCTGCGGCAGCGAACACTTTCAGCCTGTGAGGCTCTCTGTACAGGCTCCAGTATAGGCCCAGGGCAGGGCAGCCTCCCCACATGGTTAAAGCCTCCATCCCCTCATCATCCACAGCAGACAGTCTTCAAATGAATGCTTGACCAGGCCAGCATCAGGAACTACACCAGAGCTGGTCTGCTACTGGCAACACCCATGCAAAGTAAGGTTAGGAGAAGCTTTTGAATACCTTTTGCACACAGTCACTTCTGATCTGTGCTCCCAGGAGCTCCTCCACCAACCACAGGAACATCCCCCCTCCAACTCAAAGGGCTGTAAGTCTCCCAGGCTCAAGCACCTGTCAACTTAAACAAGTTTCTCTCACCTGAGACTCAGGAAACAGGTACCTTCTGGAGGTGAAAGCTGCTTGCACAACCTACCCTCTGCCACACGACATAAAAACCTCTCAACTGTGCATTCAGATGTTCCGTGCAGTCCCCCAGCCTCAGCCTGAGCCTTCTGCAAAGCCTCCTGTGCGGGACTGCTGCTGGTCAAAGGCTGCTGGCCACACACCGCGGTGCTTGAGCTGGTGGCTGGAGGCAGGAGAATTCCTGCAGTACCGGCAGAAGAGGCCAAGCACCTCCCAAGGTGCCTGAGACAAGAGACTGCCTATCAAGAGACAAAAGCAATGAGCAAACTGGTTCAGCCTGTTGCTGCCTATGCTGAAGGCCAGATCGGCACAGGAGGTGTTTAACTCATGTGTTTGCTCCTGCCCTAGCTTGGAAAGGAAGAGGAAAAAAAAAAAAAAAAAGTGGTTTGGTAGGTTTTAAGACTTTCACCTAATCATTTTCAAAGGGGATATTTGATGACCAAAATAAGAACAAAACAAGAGTTTGAATTCAGTGCTCTTCCTCCTCCCAGATTTTGTTTTACATATATGCACCTCCCCTTCCACAGCCTGAGTTTTACTGTTCAGAGGCAGGAATGGGGAGTCTTTTTTTTTTCTACTACTCTCCCCTTCAGCCTCATCTGTCACACAGGCTATAAGGAATCTAGACAACCAGCACCACTGCCATCTCCTCACTTCCCATGAAAGGAAAGAAGAGGATCCATGAATACTTCAAGCAAGTTTCATCTGATCTAGAGGTACAACCTGTGATACATTTCCTATGCCTTAAATATCTCAATTCTCAGTAGAAAACTGTTGCTATTCAGGAGGAGATTCACTTCATTGTACATACCTAGAGGATGAGGTCAAAAGCAGCATCCCCAGCAGAGCCGCTGGCTTGCTTGTAGCATCCAGAACTTGCCTCTGGGATTGACATTCAGGATTTAAAGCATCTTAAAGCAGCTCTGCATGAGCACACCTCTGGCTTGTCATTGGAATGCTCTGCTTCGAAGCCTTATTGATTCACGCCTGTAGTTCTTCTGTCATTGCTTATCCTCAGTTTTCCACACAGTGTATGGATTTTATCCTTCTCACTATTTCACTCTGGGACACTACAGAGTATCTACCTATTTTCCCTTACAAAAATCTCACACATCCTAAATGGGTACATTTTTCCAACCTCAGTCATGCAGATCAACTGCCTTGTCCAAGCCTGCTGACAGCAGACGTGGTCTACAGATGAAACCAGGTGTATCACCACAACACTGGTACCCAGGTTGAACTGCACCACAGTCCCTCATAACATTTCTGGTGCCCACTTTCCAGCAGCTACAACTGCTGCATGCCTTGGATCGTCCCAGATACAAACCAAACCTTGCTTAATATCGTTTCAATTCATCTCTGCATAATCCTTCCCTCCATTAGATTAATGAATGAAGTGTTTCCAAGGAGCAGAAATATACATGTTACTTAATTACAGGAGTCAGGCTGAAGCAGATCCCTTAAACAAACATATCCTGACTAAGCTCTTCTTAACCCTGCTTACCCAATTCTCCCCCCTGCCCCCCCAGGTATCACCAACAAGCAGCTCCTCAAAGTAGCAGCACTTTTCTGCTGCAGGACTGGTCTTTCCACAGCCCAGGGCACTGGTGCCTGTTTGAAGCCCGTTCTCATGCGGGAAATCCATCCAGTTCACCTCCAGGGTGATTTTTGCTATGATGCCCTTCCTGAATCCACGTACCTGCTCTTCAGAGAGAGCAGCTCTAACACTAAACCCATCCAACAACACTGGTGAAGATGATCTGCTCTGGCTTTTCTCCTTGTCTGGCTGCAGCACATATTGCTTACATTTTGGGGACCATCACAGGTAAAACTCAAGCCTGGAGGAACTGCCCAACACATTGCCCAGGGATTTCACATCTTAATTGCATTTTGGATCCTGGTAATCACAATGATGATGGCAGCTGTCAGACAGCACTTGCACCAGTTTCACCCCTCCCTACACACAAACTCACCACAAATATGCAAACAGCCATAAAACCACAGGATAAAGCCCATCCTGAAACATCTCTGCCCTATGGAAGCAAAGCAAAACTCTTCCCAGAGCAGGATTGGTATAGTTGGCACCAAGAGATGTCAGCACACTGGTGCCAGCTGCCTGTCCTGTAGGGCAGTGTGGCTGGCTGGGGGGGGGGGAGACAAGGCATAGCCCCAACAAGGGCTCAGTAGCAGCCTGCACACTCTGCCCCAGCCCATTGACTCCTGCAGCTGTTGAAAGACAACTTACAATTTTATTATACAGATAGAAATCTGGTGCAGAAATTTGCCATCAGCTGAGTCAGAATCAGTCCCCAGCAGTGCTACAGGTCACACCAAAATAAAAGTGTACAGCAGGGGCAGGAACAGCCCCACTATCAGTGGAAGTGCAGAGGTTTGATATAACATCACAACAGCTGCCTTCCAGCCTCGGTGGCACTCTCCAGATGTGCAAAAATTAACCCCTCCTCTGCTTAACACCCACTAATTGGTCAGCAATCAGATTCTTACCAGGAAGACAGAACGTCATGAGGTTGAGATTAAAAGGATTGCACTGATCACACTTTAGAAGGCTACTGACAGAGAACTGTGATCTCTGCTCCAGTGGTGATTTAGCACGGGCAGCATCTCACTAGAGGGCAGCCGGCACACGGCTCAGCTCCACCACCCCAAACCTCTGCAAGCAGAGAACCTCACCCTGCACAGCCTTAGAGGGTTCCAGTATAAAAGCATAAACAGCACAATGGAATTTGCACGAGTGACTGTGGAGTAAAGGAGAAGTAAGAAAACCTTTATTAACATGCTATACTATACATGTGGTGTGGTCCAGAGACAGGCTTGGACTCCTGAACAAAGGCACACACCTTGCTCCCAGCGCATTGACTGCTCAAACCAGATCACCAACTCCAATATTCAACCCCACTTTTGATGGGTGTCCCACAAAAACACTGATACTTTTAGTGAACAACATTGGCTTTTCAACAAAAGCTCTAAATTCCTCACCATGACCCCAGAAGACAGAGACAGTGAATTATGCAGCTACCTTCAAAGAAAAAAAAAACCCCAAAACAGTAATTCATAAACAAACAGTCTGCATTTCTGTATTTCTGCTTAGACCAAACAAATAAACAACAAAACAGCAGCACTAAAGAACCACAAGCACATCCCCCTAACCCCAGGAAAATCCCTCTTGTGGTGGGGGGGGGCTCTTGGGAATACCCACAAACTTGCATGCTGAGCTCTTTCATGCCAGCCAGAAACAATAAGATCTAACCCCACTGCTGGGAGATTCACACTCTAGTTTAGGTATTCATTCTCTTGGTAAATTCTTACCAGGGTGTAATTGCTTTTGTACAGCAATGATCTATTATCCTATTAGGAAACACCATGGGAATAAGGATTTAGGCTAGATAGTGTAAGTTCTCACCAGTAATAATCTCCAGAAGGACTGATTTGCTTATACCAATAGTTAATCAGATCAAATATTCCCATTGGACCCTTTTCTGATAGCATATTATTTATGTGAGGCACCAGCAACCTGACCCAAAGCTTACTGGATCTTTTCCAACCTTTCCATGACAGATCAGTCCCTCCAATGCCAACAGATGGTTCTGCAGGGGCTCAAATCCAGCACAGCTCCACAGACAACCCCAGCTCATCTTGGCAGTGATCACCCTCCCATCAGACCTGCTCTGTGTTTTAACTGACCTCCTAAGTTCAGTTTTATTATAGCTAAGAGTCTTCACGAGCTGATATCTAACAGAAGAAATTTGCTCAGACTAGAAAGGAACATAAAGGATTCTTTTCCTCCTTATTTTAAGTGCTGCTCTCAGCAATTCAAGGCCACCATAGTTCCAATTGCACACCTAGATCTAGCATCAGATCCCAAATGTCTCCTTGCTTTTAAGGAGATAAATGCATCATATCCAAGAAATTCCCTGTGAGAGATTGCTCCTTTTCACAGTCCACAGCCACTACATAATTGATGTTTTCCTCCTTTGTGTATTTTAAGAGTATGTTGGCAAGCTGGACTTTGTTCACATTTTTTCTAGTCTGTCCCTTAACTCACCTGAAATCACAGCAAGGTGACAGGACAGAGGTCACCCATTACACTTGCTACTGGAATGTGACCCTAGAGCAGTGACACTGTGGGAAACAGTTTGCAGAGCAGCACATGAAATCACTGCTTGAGACACCTGCAGTAGCTTCGATACTTGGATAGAATGAAAAATTATCCTTTTTCCAGGATTGACTATTATTTTACCCCTCCTGATTAGAGATTTTCACTGATTTAGACGTGTAGATTAGAAATAAGAAAGCAAGCCAGTTTGAAGTCCATCCTATCACTTCATAAGCAATATTCACATACCAAAGCCTCAGATAGCATCTTTTTTTTTTACCTTTTATTCTCTAACTCTAGTAATTTAGCAGCAGATATTGATTTTGAAAGAATGGGCAAAGCTAAGTAAGCAGGATGGAGTAGCAGCTAGGAATAACTGCTGAGCAAAAGGACTAAGAAAAGAAAAAATATATATTCTCTTAATCAGTGAAAGATCAGAGAAGGAGTCCATGTCTTCCCCCACTTGGATGGCAAACTTCCCATCAGTTTAAAGACACCACTTACAATTTCTTCCATCAGAAGTCTAGGAAAGTCTGGATACAAAAGAGAAGCCAGCCCATGTTGTCCAGAGGCTCAGAGTATTTCTGTTTATTCTACATGGGTGTTTTGGGACATCCCCCCCAACATACTAAAACCATTCTATGGCAGTGACCCTAGTGCTTTGATGCCCAGTTACAGGACCTGGAAGCTGCTCAGGCTGGCCCAGGGACTGCAGTGTCTGCGACCTGCTGGGAGCCAAGTGCCTCCCAGCAGTGCCAGTGCCACACTGGAGCACCCCCTTCACCTGGCTCTCAGGGCAATCATACCAGCAAGAGGCTGCAATACAACAGTTGAGGGGCAAGGCAGCATTTAGGATGAATTCTAAGTTTCATATGTTGTGGACAGGTTATCTGGATACCTCTTGACTCCACCCCACCCAGAGGAACTGCTGCACAGGGCCAGGAAAAACCTCCCCCAACCCTGGGTCAATGGGGACAACACAACCTCCTCCCTTTTATAACTCAGGAAAAACTGCCCATCCTCTCTGTGGAAAAGAAAATTCTGCTATCTAAAAACCAGAAGAAAAGAGAACCAGTGTATGGGGAAAGGATTAGTGTTAGAAATTAATTAACACATAATGCCCAAACAAATGAGTTTCATCCCAGTTTATTCACTCCATCCCAGAGGGAGAATATCCTTCTTATCAGAGCAGCAGAGAAAGCGAGGACAAGTCTAATAAAGCAACAAGCTGGGCTTCCGAGAGCTGTTATTTTTAACTAATTCTCCCTTTTTGTTCCACGTTATTTTAATTAAAGGGTTGAGATTGTACTAAGAGCTCAATCCTGCACTACTGTTAATCTGCAGTGCCCTGCAAGGCAACAAGGCTCTTGGCTCAAGTTGCTGAGCACTGTTTCTGAAGAGGCTGTCTTGAGACAGCAGAATTTGAAGCCTTTGCCACGTTAACTCAGGAAAGAAAAAAAAAATCCCTGTTCCTGCAGAGCCATGACTCTGCTGTGTCCTTGTATAGTGTTACATTCTCCAAATGATGCTTTCTAACCAGGCACAGGACAAATGTGCAACAACAGTGAGGTTAACAAGACCACTCTTAGCTTTCTTCTGTTGCACAACACATCCAGAGTTAGGCCTGAGTTTTGGTGGGTTTGTTTGGATTTTTTTTATTCTCAAAAAAAATAGAGGGGAGAATAAATATACTGAAGTTGCATCTGCTCAGGAAGAGCATCTTGCACCATCTGGGGAGAAGAGGAGGATCTACAGCATAGTGGGAAAAACCAATGTCCCCAGAACAAATCCTGTGTCAGAGGCACACAAGGGCAGCCACTGTGCTCAGGCTGTTCAAAGCTCTTCTCCTTGTGTCTCATCCCACAGGAAGGAAACAAGGGGCTTGAAGGTCCAGTCAGCATCACCTTTCACCCACCAGCTGGGAAGGGGCCATGACAGCTCCCACTACCACACCAGTCACAACAGTAGCAAACAAATTATGCAAAGCCACCCGGTGTCAGGAAGATTAAGAGCAGAGAAGGGTGTGCCCCAGCCTTGCACGCTGGAAACAGCGGCTCAGCAGGAGCAGCTCGGGGTCCTGTGGCCATACATTTTCAAATGCTTATCTCCTACAACACAAGAAGATTTAATGTGGAGAGCCAGAACCAAACAACTCTCCTGGGAAACCTCCTGCACAGAGATGCAGAGTTGTATTTATGAGCTGTTATTTTCCACGCAAGCTGGGAAGTTATCTGGACAAGTGCTGGACAGATCTGGGTTCCATAGAAGCAGAGCCGAAAGCTGCAGCAGCACTCACAGCTCTCCGAGACAGTGACAAGCCCCTGACCAAGGAAAGAAAACCAGAATCTGGTGATTTTGGGTGATTTCAAATTATTTTCTCACTTGCCACTGTCTCCCTCCCCATTGCCCCTGCCTTCATGTATTCTTCTATCGGGAAGTTCCCATCTAAACAAAACTTTGCTCTGCTCTGTTGCAGCTGAAAACAGCTCACCACAAAAGCATGATTTTTGGACTCAGTGACAACAAGCTGCACCTAAAAGCCATGCTGCACTTCAGAGAAAGAGGCCTGCTTACTGCAGGTCTAAGGATTGTGTGAGGAGGGCAGCAGAGTCCCTCCCCAACACACATCCATAGGTACCCTCATGGACAGGCCAATTTGCTGTTGCAGGGTACCAGGCATCCAAACTCACAGTTACTAAGGGAAGGAAAAGATTCTGACACAGGAGTGCTGAGTCTCATCTGGCAGCATCCATCAAATAGAGCTTCCTATAATGTCAGGCATTTTGGGAACAGAGATGCTCTCCTCTCCAAAAAAAGATTGCAGCGGTTTCACTTCATCTCTACACCAGTCAAATTAATCCCTGATGCAATCCCATGGGGGTCCTGGTACTTAGAATTTTCTGATGAGCAGGGCTGGCAAGTCTTCAGCCCCTGACAGGCTGCAGGTCCCTTCACAGCATGCTGAAGGCTGACTCTGTCAGAGACCTGGCAGAAGTGGCAGGAGGACCTTGCTGGAGAAACAAGGTGACACCACATAGCACCTTGTGCCTTAGCTAAGGTGCTCCAGCTGAAGTTGGATACTGATAAATCATCATATTCTTGGGCAATAATCACTAATCCTGTAAGAGGAGACCTTGATGACAACAGCAGTGAGTCATCCTCCTTGCATATGAGCCCCCAGTTCCTTCCTCTCCCCCTTCCAGGATTTGATTCAAAACAGTCCCTTCTGTTTTCAAAGCCTGTTTCTTATCTGCTCACTTCAGCCAACAGCTTGCAAACTTGCTCTTCCCCATTTCTTCAGGAAAGGCCACGTACCAGCTCAGGCTGTGGGTTTAAGCAGCAGCCAGGAGGTATAAATGGACGTGGTTTCTGTTATTACTGGTCTGATCGATTCAGTGCCCTGAATTTGAGTCACTCTTTGCAAGTGTTGTCCAACCCAGCTATAGCTGAATTCAGCCTGGAAAAGCATCTAATTCCCTCCACCTATTCATATTTGGATTTTTTTTTTTCTTTTTTTTTTAGTATGAACCATTACACACAGTATGATCTAGATGACAAGAAACAATTAAAGATGACACACTTTAAAGTGCAAAATGCCTGTAAAATGCAAAGTATTAGTTCCAAGATGAAACAAAAACTCAGCTATGGGTTCTACTCATTTTTCTGGGACTTGTATGAAAAGTTTAGCACTTTTTGCAAAAAAAGGCAGACAGGATCTTGAAAAAAAAACAAAAAACCAAACATTTAACAGAGGTTAAACTGAAGGGAAAGGTGGGAAGAGGCAGCAGCCCCCTCCAGCAGCACATTATTTAACCATATTACTTAAAAATGCAAATGCAGACCATCCTGTTAAACAGGCTCAAAGCCAGTCTCATAGTGCAGTACACAAACTATAGGAATTTGCCTTTAAATCTTTCCCTCTAGTACTGATGTCTACACTGGATCATAAAAAGCATCTAATAGATAAAAATGAACACTTTCAAAAGCTCACTTTAAGTTGCTCACAGGGAAGCACATAATTATGGAAAGAAAGGTAAAGCTTTGTCTGGGATAGGAACACATGATGTAGTGCAAAATTGGATTAAAGTTATCATTTGGTTGTCTTTCCGTTTGCCTTCTGATGCTCTTATCTCCAAGATCACCTCAGCTACCCTGAAAGCTACAAACCTACCAGTGGGAGAGCAGCTACTGCAATACCAAGACTCCAGAAGTTTGGAATTTAGCATGTAAGAAGAGAAAATAAAACCAAAGGGCTGCAAGCCTTTAAGAAGTGCAAGCATCACAGAGATCATCATTCCCCATCATTACCAGGGAGGGCTGGAGCTGCAGCAGCATCTAAAAACCAACTTCACAGACAATAAGGGCGTATAAAAATACCCATTCTTAGGGCACCAGCCAACCACTAAATGACAGGGGTTAGGATAAAAGCTTCCGCTCAGGACTGGCTAGCCTTTAGTTCTGTATCAAGACACAACTGTCAGCTGGCTCCTGTCCCTTAAAATTGCTTCCATCTGCCTTCACCCAGACCAATAGTCAAGCTTCTGGCATAAACAAACCCCATGCAACCAAACATCCCATCTCTCCACACGCCACCATGCATTCCCTGATGGGAAAAGCAGTTTCCATGCTGCTCTATAGCTTTGCAGACAAGTTTTAACAGTCCTGCCTAATTTTTTTTTTTTTCCCCAACATGGAACAAGGTGGGGGCAGTTGCCTCCCAACCTATCTTTCTTCCTGTTATAGGGAGAGGAGTTACAGGATGGCTTCTCCCTGAGTCCTGCCAGCTTCACTAAGAGACAAAGGACATGCCCCACACCAAAACTTGCAGCAAAGTTAGCCACCACCCAGGAAAGCTCCAGGCAGTTTCCATCTAGCAGCTGCTTTCATCCCCTTGGAGGTGGAAGCTTTGCCCCCGGGACCTACCAATACACACCAAGGATTCTTGCTGTGTTTTTAAAGCGCTCAGCAGCTAGGTTCAGAACAAGAACAGAACCTGTTTTGCTCCAGAATGACAATCCTGAAGTGCTGGACTTGACATGTATAGGGCTGAACACAGTGAGATTCAGCTTCAATGCACTGTGAGGATGCTTATCAAAGGACACTTCTGAAATCACCTAGAGCTGATGTCTTTTGCAACTGAGTTCTCACAAAAATAATAATAAAAAAAAGAACCTCGTTCACATTCCATAGCTACTCTTTCTAATAAGGTAATTAAAAAAAATAAACTCTTTCCTACTCCACTTAACAGATAGATGATGGGCTGCCCTGCATAAATAGAGTGGTGTAACAGAGGAACATAACCATCTCTACCACTTGCAGCTGCAATTTGTATCCCAGTGCTCAGGAACTGGTTTGTAGATCATCTGTCTGCCATTCCTCCTGCAGCTGGTACTGCAGTGTTTGACCTGCAGCAAGCCCAGGCAGATAGAACCCTTCCCGCAAGGGCAGATGTACTTAACTTCACCATATGAAAGTCAGTGTATTGTCAAGCCAAAGTAGCAAGCCAGAATAGAAAAAACACACTTTGTGTTTCAAAGCTAGATCACAAATTCTCACCAGTCACTATGAAGACCTCCTCATGGACCCTATTCCCTTCCAACAGGGGAACTGCATCACAGAGCAGTGGCCTGACAGCACAATAAGCAAGTTTTAGACCGGGGAGCACATCTACATCTCAGCCCAGTGCTCCATGCAGAGCTATGCTGCCTTCTCCAAACCGTTCACTGCAACCATACTGATATTAAAAAAATTAAAATCCTTCAGTAATCCTGCTTTTACAGCCTTTTTTTTTTTTTGCTGTTGTTACTGTATGCTCCAATTGCTGTTGGAAAGAGATGAGGCAGGCTAAGTCCATTTAACAATCCAACTAATAACTGTATTTCATTTCTCAGACTATTAGCATGTAATGGAGCAGCAGCAGCCTGGGCTCCTGCTGTCTGGGAAGAGACAGTCTGTGCCAAGGGGTAAGTACATCTCCTTGGGCCAGCTGGTCCCTCTGAATCCCAGAGCACATCTTCTAGGAAGCAGGAATCCCTCTGCTCTGCTCTCAGCAGGAACTGGAGCTTCCAGTTGCTTTTCAAAAGATGAAGTAAAAAGTATCAAGGTGTTTCCAAGTACTTCCTCCCTCTTCTGTTTTTCCCCTTTTGTAGTTCTCCCAAATAACAGAAAGCCACTTAAATGAGATGTGCACACAGAGAGAACAAGTTAATTAATGGTCCCAGCCTAAGTTGGTGAAATCAGCATGCCTTAAGCAACGGCTTCGCAGTTCATCTCCCTGCACTGCCAGACTTCCTCCTTCCAAGCAGTTCTTAATCCCCATACTAATATTTAGCTCCCTGCTGAGGAGTCACTTCCAAAAGTCAGGCTCTTTAGGGATTTTGTTCCCAGGAAAGCAGCATCCCAGATTCCCCACTGACCTTAGAGCTGGAGCACCTGCGGCAGGCTGCAGAACTGAGCAGGAACCAGCACAGCACTCTGACAGCAAAGGGATGAATGTCTGCTTAGGGCAACGGAGAGAAACAGGAGAGCATGGAAGAGATGAGCTCTCCAATCCCATTTAGGGCCTTCTTTTTGAAGCACCAAAGTTTCTACTGATGCAGTGTTAAAACAAAATTGTTCCTCTTAAAGCCTATTTTGATTGACTTCATCTGGCTGTCATTTTCTCTTGCAAGATGCATTTTCTTATATGAAGAAGGGAGGCAAAGAGGGGAGGGCTGAGAATGGGGAAAACACTTCTGAGAGCTACACAGCTGTGTTTATCCAGCACGCTCGGATTCCAGTTTGTGGCAATTGCTGTGCCCAAGCTAGTAATGTGCACACTGGAGCAGACTGATTACATCTCTGAAGACTCAAAAGTCAGTCACTGTCAGGGTGAGCATCACTTCTGCCTGTGACAAGGACAGCCAGAGATGTCTGAGCTGTGTGCAGATATCAAGGAGCCTCTGCACACTCCAGCCACAAAGAAGATCTGCTGCAGGCTTTGCAGATGACTTCCTCCTGCAGAGTCTGAGACTGGGTGCTTGGCAGCAGGCAGGGAGATTGGATTCGGGGAGCAAGGGGAGGACTGGAGTTCAGCCAGATCCTGCTCAGCCTATCAAGGATGAGCTCCTTCCCCTCTTCCACAAGACCTGGCTGATTCCTGGAAATGCAAACCCAGCTGCTTCTCACCAGATGGAGAAGAAAACCAGAGCTCTCCCCATTCCCCTCCCCACACAGCCACCCCCACTTTCCCACTTCATCTCCAGGAAAAGCAGTGTGGGCAGCACACCCCTGTTCTCTGCCCAGCTGCAATACAATCCATCTTTGCTGGGACACAGCCAGTTAAAGCACTGGGTCAAGGAGGGGACATGGTGACAGAAAAAACCTTAAGCGATGGAACACAGCATTTTGATGCTCTCTGACTAAACCATGTAAGCAGTTATATACAGAAAGCTACTCCAACACTCACCCAGGTTTTATCTGGGTAGAAGATTCTGGTTTTTCCCCCCCCCAAGAGGATTAAAGCAATGAAAAGGGAGCACAAAGGGAGATGTGGGAGGACTGCAGTGGCATGAGGGAGATGAGAATGTAGGGGCTCCTGCCTTTGATGTTTGGATGATCACATCATTGCAATTACCATGTAGAGGGCTCTGCTGTGTCACTGGTAAATAAATCATCCAAGGAAATTAACTGTATAGGGAGCTTGCACCACAAGTCACAGCAGGTAAAAATAACAAGTCAAAACATTTCAAAAAGGAAAAAACTCAAAAATATAAAAAACCCAAAGTAACATATTTCAAATAATTTCTCTAATAAAAAATAATAAAAAAATCTGAGTAGGTGCCTGAACAAGGAGCATAATAGACTTTAGATACATCTACTGTTCTTTGGGAAATGAAGCCATCAGTTAATCACATGTACTCTACTGCACATTAATGAACTCAATTTGTCTACTCCAAGGAAGAGTTTGGCACTTGGTTTTCTAGAGATAGCCTGTCCTGAGACAGCATTAAAAGCTATGCAATGCACTCGTTATTTTTCATCATCACAAAATACACACATATGTTGGCTCTTCCCTCCTGTGCTATCACAATAAATGAGGTGATGTGTAACATATGATTACAGAGAATTTCATACCCTGCTGTGTTTCATAGAGTGATCCAAGGTAAAATCCTGTCCCCAGTACTTCACGATGATCAGTTGATTTAAGTTTCCTTCTATGGCTGATGCTCATTTACAAATGAGTAAACAGACCCATAAAAAAGCTAAGACATTTGTCCGGGGTCACTGGGGCTAGCAGCAGCCAGGACTTCCACCAACCCTACTCAGTCATGGTACCCAACAGAAAACACCCCAAAGCCCATCAAGCAAACCAAGGATAGGCAACATCACTGGCAGAGGCAGCATATGGGAGCGCATGGGATGGGTGCAGGGGGTAAGGTACCACTGACCCATGGGCATTTGGCAATTTTCCTCCCTCTTCTTGTGGTCTTCTGCTCTCAATTCAGTCTTTCCAGGCTCAGCCAAGTCTAATTTCCTCTTAGCTGCTTGTACTATGCACCACTTTATCCTTCCCTCCATGTGCTAAGCACCACCTTATCCCTCCCTCTCTCCATGTACTCCCAAGCCCAGAGGTGCAGCTCCAGAAATGCTTTCTAAATGCCTGCTTTACAATTCAGAACATCCTTAAACTCCTCCATCAGCTCAGTATTTGCCTATAATCCCCTTTGGACCTGAAGTGTTTATTCAGTATTACTTGCAAGAATTAACTCGAAGATCATTAATTCAGTTCTGTGATTTCTGGCTTCATTTTGATTTCAAAGCAGCAACAGAAAGCCTCATTTTCTGTATCTTATGGACTTTGCCTTGAGTAAAAGCACTTATGAATTTGACAAACACATTTGCAGCCCTGAAGAGGACTCAGCTTTTGTAATATATATATATATATATATAAACCAAACTGGTTCCCCTTTTATCCACCTTCTCTTGTTTTAAACCCACCTAGCAATGGTGGGAGCACAAATGCTATGATCACATTTATAACAGCTGTAACACATTCATTTAAAATAAAAATCCAGCCCATTCCACTTGCAAGTATTTAAAGCCCAGAGCTAGAGTAGGAGAGTAAATTAAAATGAGAACAGCAGCAGTGATGGCACCCACAGATATGAGCAAGCTGAGTAGGTGCCCCTGCTCTGCTGCCTGCATGTCCCAGGGCTGGGGGACCTTTGTAAAGGCAGAGCATTGCACCCCACAGGGCAGGATCAGTGCAGCAGCGTCAGGGCCAGCTTTTGAAAAGGCTCATACAGATGCTGCAGCTCTTTACTGGGCAGAGCCAACACCTTGTGGCCAACACAGTGCTGGCTCCTGTTCCTGAAAACAGAGCTGCCATAAGGGGCTGATACACACACCCCAGTCCAGGGGACACACAACATACATTGCACCATTTAATAATGCTGTTGGGTAGAAGAGTAAGGGACAATTTATAGAGACTCATAAAATCATAGACTGATTTTGGTTGGAAGGGACCTTAAAGATCATCTAGTTCCAACCCACCTGCTATGCAAGGGACACCTCCAACTAGACCAGGTTGCTCAAGGGCCCATCCAACCCGGATTTGAACACATCCAATGACATATGCGCCTCTGCTTTGAGCAGAGCAGGAGTTTTGCCACTTGCACATCAATGCTCAGAGCATCCTTCTTGCTTCCAGCAATTTCAGGGCAGCTGAACAACAGCTGGCAGATTTGTCCCCTCCTGGCTCAGGCAACAGCTACCAGGCTGTGCACCCTGATGTGGGCACTCCTCAGCAAGCAGCAAAAATAGGCTCTGCTCACACTGGTAATTCAAATCCATGCTTTGAAGCATAAGGTGTGTGCTACAAGATGGGGTCAGAAAGAAATGTTATCCCATGGACAGGGTCAGCAGGTACCTTTGCTTTTTAAGATGAGTTACACAAGCAGCCATCTAACCTGGAAATACAGCTGTTCTTCTGGTTCTCAGCTCTCCACATCGCTTAAAGAATAACCAGATAGATCTTTAGCTGATACAATTCATTAAGATAGCATTAAGTTATTGAAGCTTCTCATTTACACCACCTGATGCTCTAACCCATACCACCAAATGTACAAGCTCCTCCAGATCCACACAGGCAAACAGCCCACACCATGTTCTGCTGCAGACTGTAGGGACCAGGCTTAGCCCAGGCTGCTGTAGATGTAGCAGCTATCTACTTCAGTTACAAAAGCACCTCTTTAAATCCAGGGAGTGTTATCACCTCAGCATATTATGAATTAAGCAAGCAGCAGTAAACAATTTCAATCTCAACTATTAAATAAAAGTGATAAATTTTAGCTCAAGCCAGCTGCAGCTGATGCAGAAAGTTTTCCTCAGTCCTTCCAGCAAAAGTGCTTTTGTCTCTCAAAACCCCGGATTTCTTCCCTTTATATCCCGGACAAAAGCAGGAACAACACTAACTGGAAGGCTGTTGCAGTTTTGCCTGATAACTGAACTGATGTTCCTGTGCTCTCAAGCAGTTAACTCATATTCTGCAAGTTCTGATCAAACACCACAACAGAGTTATTTATTGTTTGGGTCTGTTCACAACATACAATAGGAACAGGTCTTCCTCATTTGAATTTTGTTAATTTGTTAACGAAAGGAAAAGTACTCCAATTTTGAAAGCAGCTTTCAGCCGCTTGCTGGGTGAAATGTCAATCACTGCATCTACTGCAGCCTAAACATTCACCGCTCCTCTGCTACCCTTTCATGTGAAAGCTGACACAATGAAATGAAGAAGATCTTAAGCTGCCTTTTGGCAAGAACCAACCAGCTAACACCACATCTTCCCTGAGAGAGCTGTGTTTAAAATTGCTACACCTTCAAGCACCTCTAATTTCTTCGACAGAGGCAGCACCAGAGTAGCAAGTCCTCCCACCTACATGACCCCACATAATGGAGTGCTCCTAAAAAGTAATTTATCCTCAAAACAGAGTCAAGAAAACCTTCCCTGGCAGAAGCCTTATTGCTTTCAAAGTCAACATCAGTTACATTTTCACAGCAATAAGAAAACATGATTTCATCTTAGTAATAGATCACAGATTGCTTTACAAACATCAGTGAATCTTCACAGACCAAGCTTCCACCAAGTCATCATCCTTTCATGAGTCTAAAAGGGTAAAATAAACGTGACACGGGCAAAGTGAGGGCATCTAAGCTTACTCCTATCCCCTTAGAAGCAATGTGGGGAACGATGGGTAGGAATTTGCCCACAGATTTCTCCAGTCCTTAGCCTGAGATGTGACACAAGCAGATTCCCTTACAGCTGTAGTGCTGTGTGAGAGCAACAGCATTGCAGCTCACCTTAAGTCTGGTGCAATTGCGAGCCAGGACAGACAACAAAGCAGCCCAGCTGCAAAACACATTAAAAGCTCCAAGACCCTGGGAACTGCCTTGATCAGTCTCCCCCAGAGGGACTGCTTTTGCTTTGAAAAAAAAAAAAAAGGATTCATTATTTATAGCAGAAAATAAGGTGACTTGCTGAAGCTGAGGAAGCCACTTGTAATTTAGGAGATGTCTTGATATGATGCATTATGTAAATGACATCCCCCCAGACAGAGGCTTCTGCTGCCAGACCTAAGTTTTTTAACCTGGGTTTTTTGTTTGGGTTTTTTTGTTTGGTTGGTTTTTTTGGGTGTGTGTGTTTTGTTTGTTGGTTTTGGTTGGGTTTTTTTAGTGTGTTTGTTTGGGGGTTTTGGTCGTTCTCCCCCCGCCATTAATTTCAATAGAATTAGGGCCTGAACTCTCAAACTTCTACAAGCTTGGGTGACAGTCAAGTTTGCTTCTTTCCACCTCAAGTCCTCAAAGCTCTTGCAGGCCATACTCCTTTATCTGGCCACTTTCTGGTCAATGAGCATGATTTAATTTTCAACCATTAACTCTTCCCTGTGGATGGCTCACATCCTCAGATTTGCACCTCCACACAGTTTTCACTCAAGAGTCCTGAATTCATGGCACACACTGTGACAAGCGACGGTTTTGATGTAGCACTTTGTTGAATTGTTTAGAAAACTGGGCAGATCTTAACCTCTCTAGGACTTGACATGAAAGTTCAAGCTGTTTATTTTCCACTGATTTAGTAGACACCAAGCCACAGCACCCTGCCTAGGCCAGCTGCATCACCTTTTGCCATTAACAGTCAATGAGATTTTTAACACATTCTGGAGAATTCAGAACTTTCTAACAGTTTCTTTATCACTTAAGTGACACAGCTTTGCTGAAGCACACTAACTCTACCTGAGACTGCTTCTTCCCACAGAGGTTAGTTTATATGCCATTCCCTCCTCCAGATAAACCTGGGAATCCAAGACCAAACACCCTTGCTATTAAAAGGCATTTGATGGTCCAAGTCACCTAGGAAAAAATAAATTCTAAAATGTCTGCCTGTGGTTTTTTTGTCTGGAATGGACAGGACAATCTTGGGAGATTATTCCTCCTACCCTGAAAATAAAATACTTTAAAAAATACTGTTCTCTAGGAAAAGGAACCTTAAAAATATTTTGGGTTGGATTTTTACAGGATTATCATTAAAAGGAATAAATCAAATAATGTGAATAAATCCAGATGTGTTCAAATGAGCCCGAGAAAAGGAGAAGTCAGGAAAACAAAGTTCTGATCACCCTGAACACAAGCCCACTAACAGCAGTGGGGCTGTTCAGGATGCCCTGTGCCAATTTCAGGGTGAACCACGACCCAAGATCCTCACTCTGCAACACATTAACTCCACTGCAGAGTCCTGACTACATCTGCCAGCCATGCACATATAGAGCAGTTGAGTTTGTAAGGCTTTGTACTGCTGGTTCAAATGTAGTCACTCTTCTGCCAATTTCTCTGCTATAAAGCTGGGTCTGTTTAGACACTGCCAGCTCATTCTCTTGGCTGGGTGACCAAGAGCAATCAACTGTTCCCTATGGATGCCTGACCTGATGTTGCTACACTTCTAACAACACAGCTCATTAAAGTCTTTGCAAAGGTCTTAAGCAAGAGTACAGGAAGAGAGAAAACATTAAAAGCAGAAATTAAAATGTAGCTTTAATGTGTTGTTTGCAACAGTATGCCACAATTAGCCCAATGCAACAAATGTGCTTTGCAATATTATGCTCCCCATGGCACAGTCCTTGGGAGGGTGATGCTCTGAGCTCACATCTCCATTTTCTGTCCTGAGTGGCTGCACAGAAATCAAACCAGGTACCCTGCACAGGCACAAGATAACTGCAGTCTGGCTGTATCCTTGCTGACAACATTTTAAACATTTGCCCCAGTAAGAAATATGGTAGTCGAATCCACAATACTTTTTATTCGATTCCTCCACCAGAAGGAAAGGAAGAGAAGAGCTCACTCCCTGTATTGCTTTTCTTCATCACTGTCAGCAATTATGTGGTCCTTTAAAAAAAAAAAAATACCCAAATGTCTATTTTGTGAAGTTCTCATCCATCATATAGCATTAGAGATACTCAAGGGACTATGCTTTGGCTTTACTCTGGATTAACATGGAGATTCACCTCTCAGCCCTCTGCTTTATTTTACATTCTTGGGTGCCATTAAACTTTGAGGTTCAGTAGCTCCAAGGGGGGCTTCGATCTAAACCCATTTCTACTGCAGGAAATTGTTACACAGCATGTTGGGTTTTTTTTTAAATACACTGGGAGAAAAAAAAAAAAGCATCAGATGACTTGCTGACTTATGAGACATGCAGATGCAAAGAGCAAAAAGTACAAATTCTGCCAATTCTCCAGGTTTGGATCCTGGAAAAGGCACCCTCTAAAGTTTAGGAATACAGGACAAACTGGAGAGGGGGAATATTTTTAAAGCAAAATACTAGAAAAACACAGCTACTGGCAAAGAAAGCAGGGGGGAAACCACACTGGCATGATGTGATAGAGAGCAAAAAAGATGGGAAATTCCTCTTAATTTTAGATTACATGGGTAACATTAAAACACACACAATTACACACAATATTTTCCCCTGAGAACCCCAAATTTATGCCTGGTCTGTACAAGAGGATGGCCCAGCTGTGACAGAGAACAGGCCTGTAATTAGGTCTGTTGTGCCATCAACAAATATGGCATTTATGAACACACAGCCCCAGAGATGAAAATCCCACACACGCACAGCAAAAAGCTCATACATCTCCTGACTGCAACCTTACCTTCTTACACATTTCATTTGGGGTTTGATTATCAGATGCCCACAAGCACCTATTAAGTAGAAGAAAGAAACCATGGCAGAGCAAATCTCAGCTCTGTTGTTACAGACAGGTCCAATAAACCAGGAACAGATTCGCTGGCAGCACATGCTCACTGTGCCCCTGCCGAGGTGCACACAGATCCAGGAGCAAGGGCTGTGCAAAAGATACACACCAAGACTCTTGCACCCCTTGAGGGCACATTAAATGTCACAGCCCTGCTTTAGTGGGACTCGTGAAATAATTTACCATTGCTCTTGCCACAGGGGCAAGGTATGGACCTGTTATCAGTGCTGAAGATGCAACATCAAGTGCAATGACATTGAAAAAAGGGTTGTTTAAGGGACAGTCCATGCAAGCCAGTCACGGCTCCTCCAAAGGGCTCTTGGGGATACGAGGACACTCTCCAAGGGGGCAAATAAAAAAACTACCCCTTTGCAAATCTGGGGAAGAAAGTACAACTGCTACAAGGAACTGAGGATGAAGGACAGCCCTTAAACAGGCTGCCCAGAGAGGTTGTGGAGTCTCCTTCTCTAGCAACTTTCAAGACCCAGCTGGATCTATTCCTGCGTGGTCTGCCCTGGGTGTTCCTGTATTGGCAGGGGGGGTTGGACTTTCTGATCTCCAGAGGTCCCTTCCATCCCCTACCATTCTATGATTCTCTGATAGCAGCAAGGGAGTGTCATAAACCATCCAAAGCAGAGGAGATGACAGGTGTCCCCAGGAGCTTGTGTGGGAACAGGCTCAACTAGCCAACACCTAGTGCCTGTCAAGCTGCTTATCCACCCTGAAAGGTTATATCACTGGTGCAAGACAGCCATAGACCTCCAGGAGGCAGGGTGTATGAACTAGAGAAGTACATGTCCTACAGCTGCAGTAGGCTTCTGGTTTCCTGCCACAGTGTCCTATTTCACCTGCCACAGCAAAAGACCCCAATAATCAATAAATCAGAGCAGCAATGAAGCTTTCTGTCACAACAAACATATCTAGCTCTCTAATAAACAACCCATCTCCAAGATTTGTCTGCTGCTTACATTCCTTGCTCTATCCTAAAAGAAGGAAAGGGGCTATTAAACACTTTTTTGGACACGCCCTACAACCCCAGAGCCCCTCTCCCTCCTCTCTTCAAACCCTTCCCTGCACCACCATGTGCACCGACACTGCTCCTGGGTCAAGGAGATCTACTGGGGAGGGCTGACCTGCTCTTGATATCCACTGACATGGGAAAAATATTAGCTGCAAACATACTCATAAAACAAAACCCTATTGGGAAAGTCAGTGACCTCCTTGGTCTTCCCTGCCAGCAGACCAAGAACTGCGAGCAGGACATTGCTCTTGCTCCTGTCCTTGGCAGAGACCTCCCTGAGACAATATAGTACCTACCTGCACTGGGCTCCCATTGCATGGCTATAATCTTTCACATTATGTAAATGCATATTGAGACATGAAAATATCAATCTTATGTATGTTTTTGCTCTTCCCTCTACAGTCAGTGGCACCGCAGTAGTAATTCAAACACTGATTTGGTGTTCCCTTTTTTTGCAAGTGCCCGCACTGATTTTAAATGAAGCAGGTTTTGTCTGAAACCAGCCCTACAGAAGGTGGGGTTTCTTTTGTCTCAGCAACATAGGAAGCAAAACAGCAATGAAAAGACCCAGAGACCATTTTGTGATGGAGATGGGGAGGGTGCAGAGGGAAAGATTAACCTGAAAATAACTTGTAACAGCTTCCAAAACAGAGAGCCTAAAACAAGAAGAGAAAAGATGACAAGAGTGAAAATTGTAAGCAACAAGAAAAACAAATGGGAAGGATCCCAGTGGTTCACTGCAGGAAAGCAGAACTGCCAAAGAAGCTTTACCCCCACAGCTGTACTCGCCAGGCCCAGCAGCATCCGCAGGAGCAGCACACATGCAGCAGGGTAATGTGGTCATAACTCACAAAAACAGCAGCAAACAGCAGCTTTACCACTCACCACAATAGCTCCTTGTATAATTCAGTAAAGACACAGACACTGGTCTATCATATTTCTCCTCCCTCGAAGCAGCAGCAGCATCACTTTTTCTAGAGTTATTTTGGAGTTGGCTTCGATTTTCTTTAACAGAGACCTATGGATTCAGCAACCTTTTTATGAAAGTAGCAGCCCAGGTTTGTTGGTTCAGAGCAATCCCGAAAGCCAGATAGCTCCAAGCAGTTTGTTTTCACTAAGCAGCTCAGATGAGAGCACCTTGGCACACATATCTCTGCATAACAGCATCAACGTGCCTGGAAAGCCTCAAGAACTCATATTCCATTTAGTACTACTGAGCATTTAACGGACAGCTTTCAGATACACGGGGATGTCAGAAGACAACAGTCTGCTTGCACACAAGGCTGTGCAACCACCACAAATGCCTGCAATAGTGGCTAGATTAATGGGAATTCCAAGAGCCTCCGTGCAGTTGCTCCTGCAAAGGGGCACGTTCCTGCACACACCGATGGGCTGTCCCTATGGAGCAGCTGTGCTGGGCATCCTCACCTTGGGCACCCCAACAGTAGGTGTTTGACTGTTAAAGGAAATGGCCTTTAAACTGAGGTAGAAAATAACATCAAAAAGTCTAGGGCTTAATCCTGGCTCAGAGTCTACATTTATATATCCCCTTTTGGGAGGGAGGGACCAAAACAACCAGGTCTGTTAATTCAGACCTGGGATTGACTGCAGCTACAGCATAGCATTGGACAAGTACCTGCCTGTTGATTCAGCATCAGCATGGGAATTCCTCCTCCTCTGTCTCCTCTGCTATTTGCATTCATTTCATGCAGCACTAATTCATACAAATCTCCTGCTTTACTGCACTCAGATCCGGGGAGCTGCACCCATCTCACGTGGCCATCCTCACCCTGCGGCCACGCAAGAAACTGCCAACAGCTCCAGTAGTACTGGGATCCCTAAGCAAAAGCAAGCCCTGTCTTGCCTGCTAGTTATTACAGCAGCTACCTCCATGGCCATGAAACAAGAGGTCATGTGCCATGCCCCCTGGTAACACCACCTCCAGGACTTGTCATCTTCCCATTGAATTCTAGGGAACCAGGAGAGTGGTGCAGAAAGGGCAAGCTCAAATACAGTACACTGCCTAATGTAATGGCCACATGAGGAACCCAGGTTTATGCTCAGAGACTGTCAAAACAAGGAGCAGTAGTAGTAATTTACACCACAGAGCTGTGCATGCATTTTAAGAACACAACCAGCTTTACAGTAGCAATTTTTCTTCTTTAACTGGATCTTGATAGGATACATCTTGGGAGGTTCCTCCTATCTACCCAGCTGCTGTTTTAAACCAGACCCTCCCTGCTCAAAACATGCTTAATCCCAAATAATTTGCACAGCATAAAACAGGAGGTACCCAAGGTTATTTCTAGAAGTGGTGCCTCAAACCATTTGGCAGACAGGCAGCTGTTTTCTGGACTGACATCTCAAAGAAGCACCTCTGTACTCGTGCAGAAGAGCTCCCCTTACCCCCTCCTCCACATGCACCATTTTCATCCTACTTGTGTACACAATAGGAGCCAAATTGGGAAGATAAGAAAACCCTGGCAGCGGTATTGCCTTGTCTGTTTTTTTTCAGTATTTCTGTGAGCCAGCTAGGACTGTTTGCTAAGCCATGACAGAGTACTTAAATGATGCTGATTAAAACCATTCAATCAAGACATCATGTCTTTAGAAATACAGGCTATGCTTTATTCATGCTACAGCTTTCTTTTCCCTCTGAAATCAGCAATTCAGACTGTTCCTTCAGCAAGCCAAACACACATGATGAAATTCTTGTACCTCCAAAGCATAAAAGACCTGACAATATTTGGACTTTTCCAGAGCAAGTAAATTGGAGTTTTACCAGGACTCAAAGCCATTTGCATACTTCCGGACATGAACCAGTGTCTCACTGGGAGTCAAGAAAGAAGACTTCTTGGGAAAAAACATCCCACCCCCCAGGACCTTTGAAAGATCAGCTCCTGAAGGAGCTAATACTGGCTGCTGTTGGAGACAAGACACTAAACTACCTGATTCATTGAGATCATTTCTACAGGCTTCACTTGAGACTTTGAATTCTGTACAAAGTTTTCATTACCTTCACAGTGGCCAAGCTGAAAGGGCATTTAACACGAGAAGCACACGAATTTCATGGTGCACCAACATAGCAGCAGAGAGCTTACTAAAACTCAAGCATTACAAACTTATTAAGCCTCCCAGGCAACTGTACTGAGTTAAAGGTACTTACTGCCTCTCATTCAATTAACCCCTAGAGGTTTTATTATCTGGGAAGAAGAGTATCTTGCTTTGGGACAGTGATTGCCTAGGAAGCAAAGTGCCTCTCAGTAGCTCTTTCCCACAGGTAAAGCCACACAGATTCATTCTCAGGGCATGGACCACAGAGAAGAACACTCACATTAGTGCCTCAAAATCCCCTGCCTTTGCTTTTCCAAACTTGCCCTCAAAACACCCCCTTCTTGGTTTATGGAAGCTATCAGATAACATGCATTAAAATGCATAACGAGTCTGTGATAGCAATCTGCTCACCCCTCCTGACCAGCAGCTAATGCCACACCACCAAGGGGACACGCTTATCAATCTTCCTGAAATGAAGAGACACAACTAGAGCAACCCTTGGCTAAAACACGGCACAGCCCTTGCAGAAGAGAAGCCCCTGTTTCTAATTCCTCTCCAGCAGCCAACAAAATGGTCTGTCAAGGCTTTTTCTTTGGGAACAGCATGAACTTAGTTTCAAGGTAAGTATTTAGTTATCCACCCCTCTACAATAGCCTCCCATTTTTCCATCAGTCGACTCTAATTTGTATGAAGGAATCTTCAGCAACCTAAGACACAACTCTGGTTTGATGACAGTTTGACTGAGCACTGTTGGAGGAAGAGATGTGTTCCTACCACCACAGTGATTAGCAATGACAGTCTCTGCACTGAGTGCTCAGCACCACTCAAGACAAGCTTAATGCACTGCTACCACCACTGCTTTACGTTAGAAACAGCCATGCATACAAATAACAAGCAAACTGGTTCTGACTTGGGCCAGTTCCAAGAGTTTAACTGGGCAGATAAAATATTCATGGAGTAACTGGCCTGGGACACGTGCAACTGCAATGTGCACATCATGCCTACACCGGAGCCTCTGACCAGCTTTGAGGTGTCTCATACAGACAGGAGGCAGAAAAGCAAAACAGGAGCAGTGCAAAGAGCTTTTGGAAATGTTTTGACAACAACAGTTGAGAGCCACCACACTTGTGTTACCTTTAAGAAGTTTCTCTGAGTCAGCTCCCTCCCTTCAGCCCACAGCAAACAATATGGTTTCTCTTCTTTAAACCCGGTATTCACTATAGGCTAGGAGCTAATTTATGACAATACATTAGGCTATTCTAACCCAGGCAACAACAATTCATGCTGTAACTTTCCAAAATTAATTCATCACAAAAAGCACTACCCCACCCTTGCAAAAAAGTTAATTAAGGATTCTTTTACCTGCTCTCAGAAGATCACAGGGCAGATGCTGTCAGACAGGTTTGCTTTCTGTTATTACCAATTTCAGCAGCAACTCATCTCTCCTAATCCCATTCTGAATATCAGCTACTCAGACAGACACATATTAAAATGAAATAGAGGGTTATTGTAACCACCAAGGAGCCTGCAGAGAGGACAAGACAACTGAGTCTGCAGGGATGACCTGCTCTTCCTAAAATCTGGAAGACATGCTGGTCTTCTGAAGCCCCCCCTGGCCCTCCAAATATTTGCTTGAGGTTAGCTTTATATGCGTGGTTTCCTAGCGGAATGGCGAGCACGCAGAGCACATTCCTCTGCTAAGTGTCTTCTTCAAAATTTGGGTAAATACCAGCACATTCCTGCCCAGCTCACACAAACAATTTGGATTCTAATTGCAGGAGCAGAGTTTGAACGAAGAGCTGACTGATTATTGCCTTGCTGCCTGGTCTTCACTACAACCAAGGACATGACTTAATTGATTTTGTCCTCTGCTAATCAATATCCTTAAACCCTCAGAGTGGACACATTCATCCCAGTAAATGGTTATTCTAAACTGTATTATTTAGACAAAAAAAGTATCTGTAAACATATCAGGAGGTTCTCGCAGGTTAAAAAAGTGTCCTGTATGTAAAGAACTATGTTTTACAACAATGAAGCTGTTGCTAATGATCTATTAATGTTGTATTGGTAATGAGAATTCACTGGACAGTGGTAAAATTGAATTTAATTCATTTTTTCTTCCTGCCTTGCTCCATCCTCCCCCTGGACATGGGTGTCACAGCTGCAGAAGAACTGCTTGCTTGAAGTAAATGCAAAACTTTCTAAACCTTTTGCACTCAAGAAGGGTACAAAGCACCACCAGTAAACACCTCTGAACCCTTCCTCCCACCAGAGTAAAATGCTATGCCTTGCCCACTATCTTCAGTAGGCACAAAACAAAACCATCGGAATGTAGCACAAAATAGTTTCAAGGGGAAAAAAAAGTCCAAATAAACCAGAAGATAACTGAAACATTTACACTTGCAGACAGTGACAAGTACAAATACATTTCTTACAGCCCAGGCCAGTCACTAAAGAGAAAGATGCTAATGTTGAGGAACTTTATAAAGTCACAAAAAAGGGTCTACCTCCTCGGACCCCATCAGTATGTCTTGTCCAAGCTTAATCTGCTTTCAAGCCACAGGTCCTCCTTGAATACTCCTCCAACTAGTTTTTCAAACCAACTTTTGGGGGCCTGGCAGGGATTTTTATCTGAAGAATTCCTTAACACAAAGTAAGCTCAAATCAGGCTTGTCCCTGCTTCCTCAGCATTCTGTGCTGTCATTCCCTCTTACACTATCAAGTAGTTCTCCCCCCTTCAGGTTTGGGGCCATTAAACATCTGTCATGGCATCTCTGCACTGCCCCACACAAACTTTTCCCTCTTGCTTTGATGTTTATTTGCAGACCTGGCCTCTGCTGGGAAGAGCCGCTCCCCTCAGGACTGCAGCTTTCAAGCTCATTTACTCTAGGAGTTACCACACCAGTTACAGGGAAGTATTTCAGGAAGATCTTTCCAACTCTTCAAAAAGAAAACACAGATTTTCTTTGGTTAAAACCCATGGTTTTAACCCATGGCTTTCCATGGTTTTTATCCCTATGAACAAGCATCTTTCACTTTTGTTCTTCTACACAGAATTAACTTCTGAATTTGAAGTCACAAGCCTCAGGACCTCTGCAGCTTCACAAATGAAGATACCACTTGCAAACATGCTTAATTTATCAGGATAAAGGAATGAGTTAAGACAAGCTAAATACAAAGAAGCCTCTCCTTCTTTTAAGGGGTAAGTGATGTTAAACCAACATAACTACTATCAGGACTGTCCCTGGGACCTCCAGGGCAGGTATGGTGTGAGCTGGGTGGACCCAGGCAAGGCCTGCACCACAGCCAGTGATATCAGGGACTGAATGTGATGTGCAGCCTTAAAATAAAAGTCCCTCCAGCCTGAGGTGACAGGGACTGCTGCTGACAGCTCCTCTTACACCTGGCTTAGCCCCAGGGGAAGAAAGCAGGCTACACACGGGTGTTATGATTCACCTACTACAGACTTCTAGCCAGACACCACCACCCCCTCCCAGACCTTTTATTCTTTTCCAGAAGCATATCAACTGCTTTGGGCAGAGCAGTACCTAGAGCCTTACCAGACATCTTTCTCTGTCCAACAGGAATTTCCACTCCTACCCTCCCCAAAAGCCAGAGCTGCCCTAGGCTCCCTCCCCAGACCTGCGGAGTGTCCCCAGGGTTTGACAGCTCTGGAGTACAGGACTGGAAAGTGTTGGGAGGAACAGCTGGAGATCGCATCAGGTAGACATCCCCTGTCCTCTCCACCCAGCATTCATGCACACACACTCCTTTGGCACATCCCTAACATCTCCAGAGGCTTGGCACTACCATCACGCTGTACCCAGAATGCTGTTTCTACCCAGACAAATTTTGCAGAGGAAGACAACAGGCACAAACAATAAATTGCCTGCAAAATCCATTTTAACCACAGTATGATCTTAGTAAAGCATCACTGACAGCCCTTTAGCACAAAGCACAGTACACACACCTATGGGTTATTTTATAACTGCATGCCATGCTGTCCCGTATGAAGCTCTGAGGAAATAAAAATCCCATTTCCCACCTACGCTCTCCAGCTTGTCTGTAAAACAGTCTGCTTGATTACTTGTTTTAGTGGGATGAACAGGCCACTGCAGGAACATCTCAGCACCACAGCCAATGTTGCCATTAGCAGATACTGCCTTAGGTCCACCGGTATGTTCTCTTAAATGGAAATGACTGGTATTTATACCTGTGGCTCCACCTCTTCCTCCCAATTTCAAGGAAGCAAGTAAGACTTCTCCTGGGAGAAAAGAACCAGGATCTTCATTTTAGCAAATAGCATCATTTGCCATTTCCTTGTTACATCTGGCAGCTCTGTACAGCACCACTTTGCAGCATGGAGCTACAAAACCACATGGATGGAGGGAAACACACACATAAAATCCAGGGCTGTGAGGGTCATGTCCCACTGCAGTCCAGATGGAGGGGTGTGGAGAACTACACAGCTCAGTCAGACCATAGTACCTGACCTTTTTTCTCCTCCAGTAACCTACTACTTCCCTGCTGAGCACTGAAGGCACTTAACAGCTCCACCACTGAGTAAAGTATGTCTGCTCTCGTTCGAGATCAGCTGGCACAACACAGGCCAACACACTTCTGTGTTAGTCAGGGACTCAGAACAGTTTGTAGTAAGATTGAGAAGGCTGGATTGCAACTATAAAAGTTACAGGCACATTTGAAAAAAGCCACCAAATGTTAAACACCATTTCTGGCACCTTGAAGCACAGATTTAAGCCTGCAACTACTGCTCCTTCATACAGCACATCTCTAAAGGACCCATCATGAAGGAGTTGCACCATTAAATCAAGGAGATGAGCCCCATACAGCAGCCTCCCACCCCAAGCAGCCAGCATCTCTCCCTGCAGTTTTCACAGCTCAGGGCTCAGCTGAAACAATAGATCACATCTCCCAGGCCTATTTTCATACTTTTGCACAGGGAAGGGCAAGGAATGACATGACAGGTTTCTTTCCCGAGACAAAGAAACAGCCACAGCAGCAGTAAATCCATTCCCCCTCCACCATCAATGGGCCTTCACGCACAAAGCACAGCCTGGGAGCATGAATCTCAGATGAAGTTTCCACTTACCTGGACTCACTGGCTGAAACTTTCTAAGGATAAACTTCCAGGCAGCTCATTCTCTGCAGCATTTCCACACTTGCTGCTCCCCACCAAGTTCCTTCAGCGCCGCTTGCCTTTGTTTCATCTCTGGAAAGCTCAGTCCCACCCATGGCTAGCTGTTTTTACTTGACTTTTTTTTCTCCTACATTTTATTTTAGGAGGGCAGGACTACAGAACACCACTAGTATGTAAAAACAAACCCAAACAAGTCCAATTTTGCAGAGGAAGTGCCAGACACACAGTCTGTCACACAGCACAACCCGCCACCCTCTACTTAAAACAGCAGAGCTGGAGACAACAACTGTTAAAGCAAACTGGGAAGCTTATTCCTGGTGCCACTGAAATCCCACGCAGCTATGGTTTAGTCAAGAGCAAAGATGACACACTCGAATGTATTTGGATAAACACACCGTGCCTCAGCTGCTGCACAGCCCAGGCGCCGTGCAAGTAATATGGGGGAGTTTGAGGTAGGGGAAGGGATTGCTCTCACAGGGAGGTGCAGCTTGCCCCAACAAGCACATGAGGCCATGACAAGGTGTAACTTCTGAAAGAGGAGATGTTCATGCATTGCTAACAACCATTTATGCCATTAAGCAACAAAGCTAATAATGCCGGGTTCAAAAAAAATAAGCACAACAGAGATACAGTCAAGAATTAGGAGGTTAAAATTGCTAACACCAGCTGCTCAATGCTCCAAGTGAAAGGAATCAAGTCAGCAGGCAAGTTAACAAGATACATCCAACATACTCCAAAACAGGGTTACAGCTGGAGCTCACTCTACAGTTGCTGAATAGTTTTTGCTAAAAGATTTCTTCAAATACCTTTGTGGTGAAACTTGTTCGTTTAATGATAAATTGAGATCTGATGCACCAGACACCACAGCAGGACCTTTTCCATTTTTTTCCTTTCAGGTTTGTTCTTCCTCCTGTTTGATTTTTCATGCAGAGATCTAGATTATATACACACATGCCAGACACTCTTCCTCTTCCTTCTAAACCTACCACACACCCACGTGGCCTTGACCCACATCCTCCCTTGACTAGGGGTGGACAGTCAAAAAATCCCCATCCCTAAAGATGATTAGAAAAAGTAGTGTAGTGCATAGCTACTAATCTTCCCACAAGTCCATAGTACTGAAGCAGTAGTCACTAGAGTCTTTAACAAGCAAGGTTTGCATGGGAGAAGTAGGATCTTCTATCATACCAGTAACCCCTGGTGTGTGCACACAGAACACACACCCATCCCTCCCTACACCCGCTGTCAGGCTGATTAGAGAAACCCCATTGTTTTCCTCTCCTCCACGATAATCAATTTATCTAAGTGACAAGCTTAGGAAGCCTTGCCACCAGCATGTTTATCAGGTTCATGCTATTCACTACAAAAACAGCTCTACAAGTTGGCTGGTGTCCTCTGGATGTCCCAAGCTAATGAGGACACACTTCATACATTTCAACTTAAATTCACCTTCTGTTTAATGGAAACGTGTCATTAGATGACTCCCTCTCTGTTGTTTCCAGCAGATACTCACATCCAGCCCTTACGGTGATTTACTCCTAAGTGTAATGAAGGCTAAAAACATGGAAAGGGAGTTGTGCTGTTGCCAAGAGAGGCAGACCCACATGGTCAGCATTAGGAAATACAGACAGATAAGCACATAACCGCTTACTCTGTGCCAGATAATGCATCAGCCTCAAGGCTGCCAAACAGACACCTCCTGGAGCTTCCTATTTCTGCTTCCCATATAAAATAAATCACGTGGGGCTGGAGAAGCAGTTCAGAAAGGTTACTTCTACAAACTTTCTACTCTGCACAAGCACACAGACTATTAAATCAGGTAGAGATGCAACTGGTTGAGATAACAGCAAAGCTGGGAAGAAATTCAGTTACCTAGTTTAAAAAGAAAATAAAAATATTCATTTTGGAAGACAGGAGGACAAACCAAGTCTAGGCATTCAGAATCCCTAATACATTAGCTACACCATACACACACCTCTCTCCATCCCTGTAATAAGAATGCTTACAATAAATGCCAGTCATATTTTAGTTGCTAAAGCATTAGATTCTATCAACTCTGTTAAGCTTTTCTGACACTGGAGGAGGAACAACTGATTTGAAACACTTAGTTGATTTTATTGTAAAATTGAGTAATATGGTACAGATTAGAAAGACTCCTACTGCAGCACATTCTTTTGCATTTCCCACGCTTCACCTTCCTGCTCCATATGCAGCTATCATATATGGTGCAGTCATTTTACTGAAAGAGTATTATTAAAATTTTGGTCATTTAAAATTGCTTTTAGCCAGGCCCTGCTCTCAGGCAGCATTCCTACAAACAAAGACATTTCCTCTGTATTATGCACAAGAGGGAACTTGGTGTCAGAGTTAAATATGCTTAAATGGCTGAATGGCAATTCAAAGAGGTTTATAGTTTTTCTAAACAAGGAACAGAAGTCTAAACTAAAATAGAGTAAGGAAAAAATGTCAGAGGAAAGAAAGGAAAAAAATCTGCAAATTATTAGACAATTGCAGGTATCTCTGTGCACTGGGGACTTTTTTCAGATGCTTCCCAAGCTTCAGACACACATTTACCATCATTACTGCCTTCAGGGACAAAGAGCACAACAGGCCATGTCAAAGGTTAATCTTACACACACATGCCTTTTTAAAAACAACCCCAAAACCCACAGCTTAAGATTTAAGACATTTTACCTTTTCTAAGAATTGCTTTCTTTACCATAGTTTGATTCAGTCCCAGCTCTCTTGCACAATAGCTACTGAACTTGTGTACATCTGTTTTCCATAACATCCAAGCAAAACTGCTAAGACAGTTGCAGTAACCATGTTCATGTAACCTATGCATTTAGCACTGCAATCCCTCTAGAGGTATTATGTCACAGAAAATACATCAGTAAGCTATGATCTCAGCCCCAGGCTAGATTACAGATGGTAGACACCTTTTGTGCAGTGCCCAGCCCAGGACAATGACTCTGCTGAGCTGCTCTCCAATTCTTCCTCCTGGTGTTCTAGACTTCTGCCCACCTTACCAGCCAGGCTTTGCTCCAAAGCAGCCTTACATCTTTCTACTACATCCCTCATCCTCCACCTCTCCCTTCCATGAGCCTTAAACCAAAGAAGTAAGCACATCAAGCATTGCCATATGAAAGTACTCCACAAGGTCTGATTATGAAGCAACAGCCTCTTCTGTGTTCTTGGGACCAGGGGAGGTTGACAAGTGAAAACACTATCCAAAATATCCACTAATTATTTGTATTACTTTCAGACTTTTTTCTAAACTAGAGCAAGTAGTCTCTGCCTGAAAATACTTCTAATGTCTCCAAGTCCTCCTTGGACCTGTGCATCCTTTTCTTTCTTTTTCAAGAAGTTTTGCTGATGCTGTTTAACCTACTTTAAAAAAAAAAAAAAAAAGGAAAATATTCCAGGATAGTTTCCTAATCTTATGCATCACTTCCCCTGTAAGGCAGAAGAAATAGCAGGATCATTTATGAATAAAGCTGAACACATGGGAATTGGTACTTCAGTAAAACTCTGCAATTCCATCTCTCTAAATGCTCACAAATAACATTATTCTGAGGAGGTAATTAAATCTCAAGGCAAAATTCTGGCCTTAGGACTCCCATTAACTTCAAGAGGGTCAAGATTTCATCATCAATTCTGCATCTTTTGTCATCTGATTTTTCTGTAAGATTTTTTGGGTTTGAAAGTCTTTAAAGTAATCTCTTTTTTGGAAAGGTTTGAGAAGAGAATAATTCTCTGAATTCTTTTAACATTGTACAGCAATAACAACAAAGAAAAATGTGTCTGTATTTTTGCTTTGCTTCTGCTTTCCAGTAAAAGGGGCTTGTTTTCAATGCAACACAACGTAAATGGATTTGTTTCTAAAACCATCTCTCTCCTACACTGCAATCTGAAAAAAGAAAAAAAAAAGTAAAAAGGATTAATTGTATGAAAGAGATTTGTATATAGTGAGATTAACCAGCCTATGGAACTCTCTTTCAAAGGGACTACAAATAGTTCAGACATTAGCATGAGAAAAACCGTAGGGGCACTTTTTTTTACACATATTAGAAAGGGTTTTAGATGCCCATCTCCCACTGCAAAGGCATAGCCACCCAGCAGAGCATGGCCAGGCTGTGACAATTTGAACTGATCACTGCTGATCAACAACTGATCACCTGTGTGCTCCAAGGTCAACAGTGATCAATCCCATCCTGGCTGAGAAAGGAAAGGACGCACTTGGATTGGGGTTTCATATGTTCAAGTTCTGGGTAATCTTTGCAAACGCTCTTGGACAACAGTTTTTATGCATTTTTTCCCTCCTTCAGCATCCCCCTTCCTTTGCACTGAAGTTTTGACAGCTGCTGAAAATCTGAAGCTCTTGTCAGCTCTACAGAGGGCTGACCTACTAGGAGCTTAGTCTCTAGAGGCCATCCCATAGAAGTACATCCTTTCCTGACTTCACCCTGCAAACAGATTGCACAGAAAACAATGGATTGAAATTACAGTTTGCACATATTCAAAGTGCAGTCTGTGTTTTCCAAAATTTACTACAATTCTGAAGGAACTACAATTTGATAGTTTGTTGTGTTGCTTTAAATAGTGAAAGAAAACACACACACAAAAATCTTTCTCTAACCTGTACCATTTAACTACAGAGCTGTTAACCAGTGCTGAAAGCACCGATGCATTAGGGCAAGAGGAAGGCTTAATGCTTTGAAACGGCTGCAACCAAACAATAGCAGCTTTGCCTGTGGCTTTTCACCATTACAAGGGATGCAAACTGCTTAGCCTGTTAAAAAGTAGATATACATGCTCTAAGCCAGCCAAGGAATTGTTCCTACAACTAAACATTGTCATACAATACTGCTGGACGTAGCTCATTTATCAGTGATGCCCAGCAATCTACTTACTGCACTCAGCCCTTCACTTAATCATATTCTCAGCAAATAGTTTGAAATATTGACCAATCTTGCAGCATATGGCATGGGCTGGTTTATCTGAAGCCCAATTACAAGCGCAGAGGTGCCAAGCCCAAACCTCCCATCAGCCAGTCCTTCCTGTGCTGATGTGGTGATCTAAAAACCTCTCTCCCCTGTGGTTGTGCATCCTCTACAGCTGTCCTTGGCTTCTCAGAAGCCCTTGAATCAAAAGACAAC